>WNWK01002346.1:35000-214370 GCA_009830355.1 Cherax destructor | reverse complement strand
GGGGGAAAGGGGGGAGGGAGGCAGAGGGAAGACTGCGGGTGGGGGAGGCAGAGTGGAAGACTGCGGGTGAGGGAGGCAGAGTGGAAGTCTGGTGAGGGAGGCAGATTGGAAGACTGCGGGTGAGGGAGGCAGAGTGGAAGACTGTTGGTGAGGGAGGCAGAGTGGAAGACTGCGGGTGAGGGAGGCAGAGTGGAAGACTGTTGGTGAGGGAGGCAGAGTGGAAGACTGGGTGAGGGAGGCAGAGTGGAAGACTGCGGGTGAGGGAGGCAGAGTGGAAGACTGTTTTTGTTACTGGTGGAAAGAGTGAATATTTTTATTTTTGACTGAGGAAAGTAGAGTGGAAGATTCATTTTGATGTTGAGGAACGTTGAATTGATGAACTTTTTTGTTACATGGGGAGGTGGAGTCGATGACCGTGTTGACACAGAGGAGGTAGAGTGGAAAAGTATATTTGTTTTGGGGAGACCATTTTAACGTTGACGAGGAGAGAGGGAGGGAAGGGTGCGTGTTATCATCCTTGTGTTTAGTGTGTGGGTGAATTTCTCCAGTCATTTCTTTAAATTGTCCTGAATTCATTTCAGTGTCAGTCCGTGTCTTTCCGCGTGTTTCCTGAGCAATTGTGGATAATTTTGTTTGGCTCAGAGGGTTTAGTGGTGGCTGCACTGTACTGCTTAGTTGACAGGTCAAGTGTTTCTCGACACGGGCTACCACAAGGTAGTGGCCGAAAGTGCTATTAGTGGTGAGAGGTTCAGAGGTGTGTTGACAGCTATCACTCAGACCACTGAGTTCAGACAGGTAAGCCAGTGGTGACTGTTTCCGTGGCCCTCAATAGTGGCCACAACTTATAACTCCAGAATTCATAGATGAAGAAATTATGAAGATTTATGAAATAGCTAATTATCTAAAATACCCAAAATATAAATTTGATAAATCCTTTAAAACTGATAGAAATACATTTTACAATTTAATAAAGGACAAACAATAATTTTCAACCAAGAATATATTGATTCACCCTTATAATGAAAACCTTGACATATCATCTCTACTTAAGAATTTTAAAATCAAAGTTGTATTTAAAAATCTTGATGCAGTAAACAAAATGTGATTAAAAATTCCCACCAAAAATGCTGATGGCTGTGTCTACAGGATTTCATGAAAAAAAAAAAATAATAAAGTATATTTTAGTCAAACTGGAAGATGCCTTGAACTAATTTTACATAAGAACATAAGAACATAAGAAAGGAGGAACACTGCAGCAGGCCTGTTGGCCCATACTAGGCAGGTCCTTCACAATCCGTCCCACTAACAGAATATTTGCTCAACCCAATTTTCAAAGCTACCCAAGAAATAAGCTTTGACAATTCTACCCACTCATGCGCGAGTCCCACTCAAATCCAACCCCTCTCACTCATGAATTTATCCAACCTAAATTTGAAACTACCCAAGGTCCTAGCTTCAATAACCCTACTAGGCAGACTGTTCCACTCATCAACTACCCTATTTCCAAACCAATACTTTCCTATATCCTTTCTAAATCTAAACTTATCTAACTTGAATCCATTATTGCGGGTTCTCTCTTGGAGAGATATCCTCAAGACCTTATTTATATCCCCTTTGTTAATACCCATTTTCCACTTGTATACCTCGATCATGTCTCCCCTCATTCTACGTCTTACAAGTGAATGTAATTTTAGGGTCTTCAATCTTTCTTCGTAAGGAAGATTTCTAATGCTATGTATTAATTTAGTCATTCTACGCTGAATGTTTTCTAACGAATTTATGTCCATTCTGTAATATGGAGACCAGAACTGAGCTGCGTAATCTAGGTGAGGCCTTACTAATGATGTATAAAGCTGTAATATAACCTCTGGACTTCTGTTGCTAACACTTCCATATTACAGAATGGACATAAATTCGTTAGAAAACATTCAGCGTAGAATGACTAAATTAATACATAGCATTAGAAATCTTCCTTACGAAGAAAGATTGAAGACCCTAAAATTACATTCATAAGAACATAAGAACATAAGAAAGGAGGAACACTGCAGCAGGCCTGTTGGCCTATACTAGGCAGGTCCTTCACAATCCGTCCCACTAACAGAATATTTGCTCAACCCAATTTTCAATGCTACCCAAGAAATAAGCTTTGACAATACTACCCACTCATGGGAGTCCCACTCAAATCCAACCCTCTCACTCATGAATTTATCCAACCTAAATTTGAAACTACCCAAGGTCCTAGCTTCAATAACCCTACTAGGCAGACTGTTCCACTCATCAACTACCCTATTTCCAAACCAATACTTTCCTATATCCTTTCTAAATCTAAACTTATCTAACTTGAATCCATTATTGCGGGTTCTCTCTTGGAGAGATATCCTCAAGACCTTATTTATATCCCCTTTGTTAATACCCATTTTCCACTTGTATACCTCGATCATGTCTCCCTCATTCTACGTCTTACAAGTGAATGTAATTTTAGGGTCTTCAATCTTTCTTCGTAAGGAAGATTTCTAATGCTATGTATTAATTTAGTCATTCTACGCTGAATGTTTTCTAACGAATTTATGTCCATTCTGTAATATGGAGACCAGAACTGAGCTGCGTAATCTAGGTGAGGCCTTACTAATGATGTATAAAGCTGTAATATAACCTCTGGACTTCTGTTGCTAACACTTTTGATATAAATCCCAGTAATCTATTTGCCTTATTACGTACGCTTAGGCATTGCTGTCTTGGTTTAAGGTTGCTGCTTACCATCACCCCCAAGTCCTTCTCGCAATCTGTATGGCTAAGTTCTACGTTATTTAACTTATAAGTGCTTGGGTTATGGACACTCCCGAGCTTCAGAACCTTGCATTTATCTACATTGAACTGCATCTGCCACTTTTCTGACCACGAATTAAGTTTGTCTAAATCTTCCTGAAGTTCTATGACATCTATGTTTGAATCAATTATCCTACCTATCTTCGTGTCGTCGGCGAATTTGCTCATATCACTAGTAATTCCCTCATCAAGGTCATTGATATATATTATAAATAACAATGGGCCTAAGACTGATCCCTGTGGAACACCACTTGTTACAAGTCCCCATTCGGATTTAACCCCATTTATGCACACTCTCTGCTTCCTATTGGTGAGCCATGACTCGATCCATGACAGCACTTTTCCCCAATGCCATGAGCTGCCACTTTCTTTAATAGTCTCTGGTGCGGTACTCTATCAAAAGCCTTACTAAAGTCTAAATAAACAATATCGAATTCTTTATCGTGATCAACAGCCTCAAAAGCTTTACTGAAGAAGGTTAATAAATTAGATAGGCAGGAACGGCCCTCGTGAATCCATGCTGGGTATCATTAATCAAATTATGGTTATCTAGATGGCTTCTAATAATATCAGCTATAATTGACTCTAGTAATTTGCCTACAATTGAGGTCAGGCTTATTGGGCGGTAGTTTGACGGTAGTGACTTGTCCCCTGCTTTAAAAATAGGAATTACATTAGCCATCTTCCACATATCAGACACTACACCTGTTTGAAGAGATAAATTAAAAATGTTAGATATTGGTTCACAGAGTTCCATTTTGCATTCCTTAAGAACCCTTGCAAAAGCTCATCAGGACCCGGCGATTTATTTTGTTTCAGTCGGTCCAGCTGTTTCATAATCATTTCGCTAGTGACTGTGATATTACATAATTTATCTTCTTCTGGGCCTCTGTAAAAATTAATTACTGGGATATTATTAATGTCTTCCTGTGTGAAAACCGAGAGAAAATAATTATTAAAAATAGAGCACA
The DNA here is from genome assembly GCA_009830355.1 of Cherax destructor. NCBI lineage: Eukaryota > Metazoa > Arthropoda > Malacostraca > Decapoda > Parastacidae > Cherax > Cherax destructor. The sequence goes on along the minus strand of WNWK01002346.1, from coordinate 210,573 downwards.
TATCATTCTCCTTGTCAGTAAGATGCCCAAAGTTATTTTTAAGGGACCTATCTTATCCCTAACTTTTGTTCTATAAACCTGGAAAACTTTTGGGTTAGTTTTTGAATCCCTAGCAACTTTAATTTCATAGTCCCGTTTAGCTTTTCTTATTCCCTTTTTAACGTCCCTCTTAATGTCAGTATACTGATTTATAAGATGACCCTCACCTCTTTTATGCGCCTATAAATTCCTTTCTTCTGCCCTAAAAGATATTTGAGCCTATTATTAATCCATTTTGGGTCATTTCTACTTGATCTAATTTCTTTATACGGGATAAATGTTCTTTGGGCAGCCTGTATAGTGTTAAGAAAACTGTCATATTGATACCTCTCTTCTTCACCCCAGTCCACAGTTGATAAGTGTTCTCTAAGTCCATTATAATCTGCTAAGCGAAAATCTGGGACCATTACTGAATTATCCCTACTATCATACATCCATTCAATGCTAAAGGTAATTGACTTGTGGTCGCTTGAGCCGAGTTCCTCTGTAATTTCTAAATTATTAACAAGGGTTTCCTTGCTTGCCAGAACCAAGTCAAGTAGGTTATTTCCCTTGTAGGTTCTGTTACAAACTGCTTCAAAAGCAATCCTGAACTACTTCTAAAAGTCGTTTGATTCTAAATTCCCTGTCATGAAATTCCAATCAATCTGACTAAAGTTAAAGTCCCCTAGAATTACTACGTTATCGTGTCTTGTGGCCTTAACAATTTCCTCCCAAAGTAGTCTCCCTTGTTCCCTATCTAAGTTTGGAGGACGGTAAATCACGCCTAAAATCAATTTTTCACACCCTCTGAAAATTCTATCCAGACAGACTCTGTATGTGTTAATTCAGACTTTATACCCGTTTTTATGCAACAATTTAAATGATCACGGACATAGAGTGCCACCCCACCCCTTTCCCGATACTTCTGTCTACTTGGAACAATTTAAAACCCTGAATGTGACATTCGGCAGGCAAGTCCCGATTTTTCATATTAAACCATGTCTCAGTTATTGCAAAAACATCAATATTACCCGTACTTGCAACTAATCTCAACTCGTCCATCTTATTCCTAGCACTACGACTATTGGTGTAATATATATTTAGAGACCCTCCTTTCTCTTTACCCTTCCTGCTCATCTCTGTTTTTCCACTATACCTATTACTGTCCTTGTCATCTAGTGTCACTAGCTTTCCACTATCCACCTTATTCTGCCTATTACTAGTTCTCCTACAACTTATAATATTACTACACTGGGACTTCTCTGTTTTCCCCCCAAAACCCATACCACTAACTATTTCTAGTTTAAAGCCCTAACAGCTCCCTCCACTGCAGTTGCCAGTGCCCCCACCCCAGACCTGGATAAGTGAACCCCATCCCTGGCATACATGTCATTTCTGCCATAGAAGAGGTCCCAGTTGTCAATGAATGTTACTGAATTTTCCTTACAGTATTTGTCCAGCCAGCAATTGACACCAATTGCTCTGGACAGCCATTCATTTCCAACTCCTCTCCTTGGCAAAATACCACATATGACAGGGTTCCCACCCTTCTTCCTAATTATGTCTATTGCTGACCTAAACCTGCTAGTCAGGTCCTCACTCCTCCGTCTGCCAACATCGTTGCCTCCAGCACTGAGACAGATAATAGGATTGCTCCCATTACCTCTCATGATGTCGTCCAGACGGCTAACAATATCCTCCATCCCAGCCCCAGGAAAGCAAACCCTCTGTCTCCTACTCCTATCAATCAAACAGAAAGCCCTATCCATGTACCTAACCTGACTGTCCCCAACAACAACAATGTTTTTACCTTCCTTTGTGTCTTTCGTCGTGACGCTCCCAGAAGTCGACTCACATTCATCGGGTAGCACGGAGAATGGGTTCGATGTTTCCACAACATTCTCCTGGGTCTTCGTTGTTTCTACCTCTCCACCCGTCCTCTTGAGCCTTAACTTTGTCCCATGCGTTTTAGCCACTGTCCAGGTTCCTTTCCTGGCTTGAGGATTCTCAACAGGAGGATTACTACGAATCCTCTTGTTTTCCTCAGTCAGTCGCTGTATCTCAAGCTTAGCTACCCTCAGTTCTTCCTTCAGCTGCCCGTAGAGTAGCTCAAGAGAGGGCATCTTCTTCAGATTGACAGAGAGCACACAAGACACGTCTTCACTGAGTTAAGTCAGGTCCACCGAGTTAAGTCAGGTCCACCGAGTTAAGTCAGGTCCACTTGTAAGACGTAGAATGAGGGGAGACATGATCGAGGTATACAAGTGGAAAATGGGTATTAACAAAGGGGATATAAATAAGGTCTTGAGGATATCTCTCCAAGAGAGAACCCGCAATAATGGATTCAAGTTAGATAAGTTTAGATTTAGAAAGGATATAGGAAAGTATTGGTTTGGAAATAGGGTAGTTGATGAGTGGAACAGTCTGCCTAGTAGGGTTATTGAAGCTAGGACCTTGGGTAGTTTCAAATTTAGGTTGGATAAATTCATGAGTGAGAGGGGTTGGATTTGAGTGGGACTCGCGCATGAGTGGGTAGAATTGTCAAAGATTATTTCTTGGGTAGCATTGAAAATTGGGTTGAGCAAATATTCTGTTAGTGGGACGGATTGTGAAGGACCTGCCTAGTATGGGCCAACAGGCCTGCTGCAGTGTTCCTCCTTTCTTATGTTCTTATGTTCTTGTTCTTGATATAAATCCCAGTAATCTATTTGCCTTATTACGTACGCTTAGGCATTGCTGTCTTGGTTTAAGGTTGCTGCTTACCATCACCCCCAAGTCCTTCTCGCAATCTGTATGGCTAAGTTCTACGTTATTTAACTTATAAGTGCTTGGGTTATGGACACTCCCGAGCTTCAGAACCTTGCATTTATCTACATTGAACTGCATCTGCCACTTTTCTGACCACGAATTAAGTTTGTCTAAATCTTCCTGAAGTTCTATGACATCTATGTTTGAATCAATTATCCTACCTATCTTCGTGTCGTCGGCGAATTTGCTCATATCACTAGTAATTCCCTCATCAAGGTCATTGATATATATTATAAATAACAATGGGCCTAAGACTGATCCCTGTGGAACACCACTTGTTACAAGTCCCCATTCGGATTTAACCCCATTTATGCACACTCTCTGCTTCCTATTGGTGAGCCATGACTCGATCCATGACAGCACTTTTCCCCTAATGCCATGAGCTGCCACTTTCTTTAACAGTCTCTGGTGCGGTACTCTATCAAAAGCCTTACTAAAGTCTAAATAAACAATATCGAATTCTTTATCGTGATCAACAGCCTCAAAAGCTTTACTGAAGAAGGTTAATAAATTAGATAGGCAGGAACGGCCCCTCGTGAATCCATGCTGGGTATCATTAATCAAATTATGGTTATCTAGATGGCTTCTAATAATATCAGCTATAATTGACTCTAGTAATTTGCCTACAATTGAGGTCAGGCTTATTGGGCGGTAGTTTGACGGTAGTGACTTGTCCCCTGCTTTAAAAATAGGAATTACATTAGCCATCTTCCACATATCAGACACTACACCTGTTTGAAGAGATAAATTTAACAATATAAATACAGCATTAGAACTGAACATGAGTCTAATCTGTCAATTCACGTGAGATATTTTAACCATCCAATTTACTTTCAAAAGGCCCAGACAGTTTGAAGCAGGTCTATGGTTGAGAGAAATATAATTGAAACAAGCATCATAAAAAGTACTTTTGATTATAATATGAATATTAGTTCAAGGTTATACAAATTAGATTCACTTATAATTAATAAAATCTGGGAATTTAAGCTATGCCTGATGTGCTTGACACTCCCACCCGCATCGTTCTGCGACGGGTGTAATGTCGTATGTGAGGTAATATCTTAGCCTTACAAACCTTCTGCTGTTCAATTCTTTTACAGGCCCTTGACAATGTGAGAAATCATGAAAGCGCTTGGAATTTTTTTCACAGTAGTTGTTTTGCATATTGTGATAGTGTGACTGTGACCTTATATATATATATATATATATATATATATATATATATATATATATATATATATATATATATATATATATATATAAATTCTTTTCACGGGCAGCACATGAAAACAAACGTATAGGAAGACGCAGGTGAAAAGTTTCATTGGCTCATAGAATCTTTAAAAATAATTTGAGAACGAAAAAGATTAGTTGTCCTGTGTATTCTCCGACGGAACGAAACTAATATCTTTGGGAAAAACAATATCGTTAAAAATATACTACAGGCTGTGTTTTGGAAAGAAATGGGGGAAGATTTTATTACTCTCTGAAGAAACTTTAATTCCGAAGGAAATTGAACACTATCGATGACTGCACTTTCATGTTGCCAGAATGTTAGACCAGGATGACTTTTCTTAGTGCATGAGGAGCATGTGTGAGGAACATGACAGTGTCAGTGTGAGGAGCATGACAGTGTCAGTGTGTGGAGCATGACAGTGTCAGTGTGAGGAGCATGACAGTGTCAGTGTGAGGAGCATGACAGTGTCAGTGAGAGGAGCATGGCAGTGTCAGTGAGAGGAGCATGGCAGTGTCAGTGAGAGGAGCATGACAGTGAGAGGAGCATGACAGAAGAGCATGACAGTGAGAGGAGCATAACATTTAGAGGAGCATGTCAGTGAGAGGAGCATGGCAGTGAGAGGAGCATGGCAGTGAGAGGAGCATGACAATGTCTGTGAGAGGAGCATGATAGTGAGAGGAGCATGACAGTGTCAGTGAGAGGAGCATGACAGTGAGAGGAGCATGACAGTGAGAGGAGCATGACAGTGAGAGGAGCATGTCAGTGAGAGGAGCATGACCGTGTCAGTGCGAGGAACATGACAGTATTAGTAACATGACAGTGTCAGTGTGAGGAACATGACAGTATTAGTGTGAGAAGCATGACAGTGTCAGGTTTGAAGATCATGATAGGTAAGGGGTGCTGGTCACGTGTGATGAAAGTGACATGTCACGTGTGATGAAAGTGACATGTCACGTGTGATGAAAGTGACATGTCACGTGTGATGAAAGTGACATGTCACGTGTGATGAAAGTGACATGTCACGTGTGATGAAAGTGACATGTCACGTGTGATGAAAGTGACATGTCACGTGATGAAAGTGACATGTCACGTGTGATGAAAGTGACATGTCACGTGTGAGAATCATGACCGATCACGTATGGGAGACATGACGGGTCATGTGTGAGAGATATGACGGGTCAAGTGTAAAGAACATGACGGGTCAAGTGTGAGTGACATGACGGGTCAGGTGTGGGATACATGATGGGTCAAGTGTGGGATACATGATGGGTCAGGTGTGGGAGATATGGCGGGTCACTTGTGGAGGGGACGGGGCGGGTCAGGCGTGAGGGACATGACGGGCCACGTGTGAGAGACATGACAGGTCACGTGTGGGGGGACATGGCGGGTCACGTGTGAGGGGGACATGATGGGTCAGGTGTGCTAGACATGACATGTCAGATGTGGGAGACTATAACTCCACCTTAATTGAAGCTAGAACAGATATTCAACATTGAATGGCATGTGAAAAGATTATCCTCAGAAGTGTCATCGACAACAACAGTGTCAATGATCGGACCAACGACTGGATGTTGGTTGGAACATAAGGAACGAAGCTAAAGCTAAGGAGGGTCCAGGAGACTGCTGTGGTGATCAGCATTTTTCCTTTCCAGTGTTGGCAGACGAGTGTGAGTTGACAACCCTAAATACCCCATCGAAGACTATCCCAGTGAAGACCGTCGATAACGTCTCGACAAATACCGCCAGGTTAAGTTTATGGATAGGACTTTTTGTTTTAGAGAAATAAAATAGAGGCAGAGGATGTGTTTTCCTCGGGCTTGGATGCAGGATATTGCTAGCTGTCTCGACGACATCATGAGAGGTAATGGGAGCAATCCTATTATCTGTCTCAGTCCACGAGGCAACGATAATGTCAGATGTAGAAGTGAGGACCTGATTAGCAGGTATAAGTCACTGATAGAAATAATCAAGACGGGAGGGCACCCTGTAATGTGTGACATTTTGTCAACGAGAGGAGTTGGAAATAAATAGTTCTCCAGGGCAAATGGTGTCAATTTCTGGCTTGCCAAACACTGTGAGGACATTGCGGTACCATTTATAGACAACTGGTACTTCTTCTATGACATAAATGACATGTATGCTAGGAATAGGGTTCAGTTATCTAAGGTAGGTGTGGATGCACTGTCCAATGCAGTGGAGGGAGCTGTTAAGGCTTTAAACTAGAAATAGTGGTATGGGTTTAGGGGGGAAAGCAATAAAATGCAATGTAATATAATTGGGCAAGATGAATTCTCAGTGAAGCAATATTGTGAGTTTTAAGGAAACCAGTTATAGGGAGAATGAGGTAGTTATTGGTGAATATTGGGAAGCCAGTGGCACTAAGTGATAAGGACAGTAATAGTGATAGTGGTGGAGCAAGAACGAACAGGGAGGGAAGAGAGAAGAGAGGGTTTCTAAATATATATGTCGTGCCGATTAGGTAAAACTTGCTTTTTTGGCTTAAATAGCAACGCTCACCTTGCCATATAAGACAAGTGAAAATTTGTGTATGCAATATTTTCGCCAAAATCATTCTGAACATAACGAAAAAAATATATTTCATTGTGTTTGTTTATTATTAAATTAATGTTAACGTATCTAAAATATATTTAGTTGGGTAAGTCTAAATTAAATTGAGCTTGTTGTAATAAGGTTAGGTAGGTTTTCAAAGTTTCTCTTGGTACAAAATTATAAATTCTTACATTAACATAAATGAAAAAAATATATCTTTAAACGTATAAGAGAAAATTTTAGAAAGGACTTAATTTTAGATGAGTTCTTGCTAATTGACCAGTTTTACCTAATCGGCACGACATATATATTCATATTACACAAATATTGTACGTTATAATAAAATAATTAAGTTAATTCATAGCATTATAAATCTTCCGTATGAAGAAAGATTGAAGACCCTTAAATTACATTCACTTGTAAGACGAAGAATGAGGGGAGACATGATCGAGGTATATAAGTGGAAGATGGGTATTAATAAAGGGAATATAAATAAGGTCTTGAGGATATCTCTCCAAAAGACAACATGCAATAATGGATTCAAATTAGACAAGTTTAGATTTAGAAAGGATATAGGAAAGTATTGGTTTGGAAATAGATTACAATGGGCTTAGAGAATACTTATCATCTGTGGACTGGGGTAACGAAGAGAGCTATCAATATGACAGCTTTCTTAACACTATACAGGCTGCCCAAAGAACATTTATCCCGTATATAGAAATTAGATCAAGTAGAAATGACCCAAAATGGATGAATAATAGGCTCGAATATCTTTTAGGGCAGAAGAAAGGAATTTATAGGCGCATAAAAAGAGGTGAGGGTCATCTTATAAATCAGTATGCTGACATAAAGAGGGACGTTAAAAAGGGGATAAGAAAAGCTGAACGGGACTATGAAATTAAAGTTGCTAGGGATTCAAAAACTAACCCCAAAAGTTTTTTTCAGGTTTATAGAACAAAAGTTAGAGATTAGATAGGTCCCCTTAAAAATAACTCTGGGCATCTTACTGACAAGGAGAATGATATGTTCTCTATTTTTAATAATAATTTTCTCTCGGTTTTCACACAGGAAGACGCTAATAATATCCCAGTAATTAATATTTATAGTGGCCCTGAAGAACATAAATTATGTAATATCACAGTCACTAGTGAAATGGTTACGAAACAAGTAGACCGACTGAAACAAAATAAATCGCCGGGTCCTGATGAACTTTTTGCAAGGGTTCTTAAGGAATGCAAAATGGAACTCTGTGAACCATTAACTAACATTTTTAATTGATCTCTTCAAACAGGTGTAGTGTCTGATATGTGGAAGATGACTGATGTAATTCCTATTTTTAAAGCAGGGGACAAGTCGCTACCATCAAATTACCGCCCTATAAGCCTGACCTCAATTGTAAGCGAATTATTAGAATCAATTATAGCTGATATTATAAGAAGCCATCTAGATAACCATAATTTTATTAATGATACTCAGCATAGATTCACGAGGGGCCGTTCCTGCCTATCTAATTTATTAACCTTCAGTAAAGCTTTTGAGGCTGTTGATCACGATAAAGAATTTGATATTGTTTATTTAGATTTTAGTAAGGCTTTTATTAGAGTACCGCACCAGAGACTGTTAAAGAAAGTGGCAGCTCATGGCATTGGGGAAAAAGTGCTGTCATGGATCGAGTCATGGCTCACCAATAGGAAGCAGAGAGTGTGCTTAAATGAAGTTAAATCCGAGTGCGGATCTGTAACAAGTGGCGTTGTTGTTTATAATATATATCAATGACCTTGATGAGGGAATTACTAGTGATATGAGAAAATTCGCCGATGACACGAAGATAGGAAGGGTAATTGATTCAAACGTTGTTCTGGTTGAAGTTGTCGGCTTCTACAACATAGCTGAACCTATTGCCAAGAAACGTCTTCATCGGTATCCCACATAAGAACTTAAGAATGGAACACTGCAGAAGGTCTACCCATATACTTGTCCAATCTCTTTTTAAAGCTTCCCAAGGTTTTAGACTCCATCACCCTACTCTGAAGATTGTCACATGCAGCATTCTCCACCTGACTAAATCCTATAAATACTCGGGTATCTTTTTTCCAGTATGTAGATGAATGGTTCAGAGAACCGACAAGTTATAAATTAGACACATTATCAACACTTGGGTATCTTTATTGAGGAAACGTTTCGCCACACAGTGGCTTCATCAGTCCAATACAAAGCAGAAAGGTGTAAGGAGAGGAGGAGTTTGAGGTAATCAGTCCCTCGGCCTGGAGTCGATATGTTCAGTCCATCAATCTTGTAGAAATGTTAAAAGCAGCGGGAGATAGTGTTGAAGTGGTTGCTGTTTTTGTTTAATAAATGTGTGAAAGAGTGGAAGGTACCTAGAGATTGGAAAAGAGCATTCATAGTTTCTTTTTATAAAGGGAAGGGGGACAAAAGAGATTGTAAAAATTATAGGGGAATAAGTTTACTGAGTATACCAGGTAAAGTGTACGTTAGGGTTATTTTTGAAAGAAATAGAGGTAAGACAGAGAGTAGGATTGCAGATGAGCAATGAGGTTTTAGAGTGGGTAGGGGATGTGTAGATCAAGTGTTTACAGTGAAGCATATATGTGAACAGTATTTAGATAAAGGTAGAGAAGTTTTCATTGCATTTATGGATTTAGAAAATGCATATGGTAATAAATAGGGAAGCAATGTGGCAGATGTTGCACGTGTATGGAATAGGTAGTAAGCTACTAAATGCTGTAAAGAGTTTTTATGAGGATAGTGAGGCTCAGGTTAGGGTGTGTAGGAGAGAGGGAGATTACTTCCCGGTAAAAGTAGGTCTTAGACAGGGATGTATGATGTCACCATGGTTGTTTAATATATTTATAGATGGGGTTGTAAAAGAAGTAAATGCTAGGGTGTTGGGGAGAGGGGTGGGATTAAATTATGGGAATCAAGTACAAAATGGAAGTTAACGCAGATACATTTTGCTGCTGATACTGTGCTTTTGGGAAATTCTAAAGAATAGCTGCAAAGGTCAGTGGACGAGTTTGGGAGGGTGTGTTAGGGTAGAAAGTTGAAAGTGAACATAGATAAGAGTAAGGTGATGAGGGTATCAAACGATTTAGATAAAGAAATATTGGATATCACATTGGAGAGAGGGAGTATGGAAGAAGTGAATGTTTTCAGATATTTGAGAGTTGACTTGTCAGCGGATGGGTTTATGAAGGATGAGGGTAACCATAGAATTGATGAAGACAAAAATGTGAGTGGTGCGTTGAGGTATCTGTGGAGACAAAAAACGTTATCCATGGAGGCGAAGGCAATGTACGAAAGTATAGTGGTACCAACACTTATATGGGTGTGAAACCTGGGTTGTAAATGTTGCAGCGAGGAGGCGGCTGGAGGCAGTGATGTTCTGTCTGAGGGCAATGTGTAGTGTAAATATTATGCAGAGAATTCGGAGTGTGGAAATTAGGAGGTGTGGAGTTACTAAAGTATTAGTCAGAGGGCTGAAGAGGGGTTGTTGAGATGGTTTGGTCATTTAGTGAGAATGGAACAAAGTACAATAACTTGGAGAGCGTATAAGGAAGACGGGGTAGGGGGTCGTCCTCGAAAAGGTTGAAGGGAGGGGGTAAAGTAGGTTTTATGGGCGAGGGGCTTTGACTTCCAGCAAGCATAAGTGAGCGTGTTAGATAGGAGTGAATAGAGACGAATGGTTTTTGGGACCTGACGAGCTGTTAGAGTGTGAGCAGGGTAATATTTTGTAAAGGAATTCAGGGAAACCTGTTAGCCGGACTTGAGTCCTGGAAATGGGAAGTACAATGCCTGCACTTTAAAGGAGGGGTTTGGGATATTGGCAGTTTGGAGGGACTTCTAAACTGTCGTATCTGAGCGCCTGTGCAAAGACAGTGATTATGTATGAGTGAGGTGAAAGTGTTGAATGATGAAAGTATTTTTTCTTTTTGGGGTTTTTCTGTCTTTTTGGGTCACCCTGCCTCGGTGGGAGACGGCCGATGTGTTAAAAAAAATCCTTGTTACCCGCACTTACAATTAATCCCAACTCGTCCATCTTATTTCTAGCACTACGACTATTTGTATAATATAAATTTAGAAACCCATCCTTTTCTTTTTCCATTCTGATCGTTTCTGTTCTTCCACTATCCCTAGCACTGTCCTTGTCACTAAGTGTCACTGGCTTTCCAATATTCACCACTAACTCTACCTTATTCTGCCTATAACTAGTTTCTCTAAAACTCACAATACCATGTTAGGATTCAGGAGACCAATGGACAGAGACGCAGAGGCAGGGTCAGGAGTTGACTCGACCCCGGCAAACACTAGGAAGGTAAGTGCAAATGAGTAAATGGACTACACACACAAAATTAGATTGAGAGCCTGGCGGCGAAAATTCCCAGAACCCATAGTAAGTGGCAAAAAGTTTACTCACAAACTTATGTAGAGTTAGTAGGAAACCCGACAGGAATTTTAAATAATGGATAAATTCAAATTTAGAAAGGACACTGGAGAGCAATTAATAGAACAAACTGCCAAGTACGTCACTGAAGCGAATGTTTTCATTATCTCTTACAAATAAGTTAGCCAGGACGATGAATGGTAATGATTGAGTGTAAGGTGAATGTCCCTAGCCTTCAACGAGGATATTAGTTTAGCAGAAGGCTCAGACGAAGACAAAAAAAAATACTTTTGTGATATGGAATATAATGTTTAGGCTGACTTTAAAATATGAGTAAATACTCGGGTAAGAGCTCAGGAAGGAAAACTGAATGCTTAACAGAGTTGGGTAGACAGTACAGTCGGATATATGGAAAGGTGGGGAAAGTGATAAAAGAGATGAGAGTTGTATTCATCAAGATGAAGAGGGAATTAATGGATTGGATCCAGGAAAACAAACAGCTAAGCGAAACCAGAATTCAGGAGACATAGACCACTAAATAACAAAGAAAGAAAGCAGAGTCATAAGTCTGGGTTAATTAAGAGAGAATGGAGAACAGAGCCGAGGACTTCAGAATGATATATATGACAGACCCAAGTAGAATTGTAACCAGGTTTTTTTATGAACCTCTTCAGAATCAATACTCCAAAACTGTTAAATTCAGTCTGTTTAGTCGACGAACTATTTAGGGAGAAAAGATGATTTGTGGTCAAGCTTGGGTTACAATAAACAAGTGAGATGTTGATAAAAAAAAAAAAAAATTATATTATTCGTTTAATCAGTTCTCGAAAATAAAAGAATGAAAGCTAAGGTAATGAATGGTCTTAGATAATCCATTGTTTTTATTCCTGCAAGTGGACGTACGTCTAGAGAAGCAGTATTTAGTTTCTAGTGTAATTTACCCTGGTACTAGCTGAATCTTATTTCTTGGTCCCTTTATAAAAAAAAACATTGGTAAAAATTTATTTTAATTATCTGATACCGATATAAAAACAAAAATGCTAGTAACAAAATAATTATAATGATAATGCTAAAAGGAGATTTTTTTTAACAAACCGGCCTTCTCCCACCAAGGTTGGTTAACCCGAAAAAGAAGAAATGTTTTCACAATCATTCATTCCATCACTTCCTCGCTTGAGTTGTGCCGACGTTACACTTCAGATGACCCACCGAACTGCACCATCTCAATCCCTCTTCCAGAGTGAAGGCACTCAACTTCACACCTTCAGGACTCTAAGTCCGCTTAGCCGCTTTACCCCTTAATCCCACAGCACTCCAGCAGCACGTCAACTCATAAACACTACATGCCTTCACTTACGCTCATCTAACATGTTCACATATACCTGTTGTCTGTTTTTACCATAACTCTGCGAAATTCAATCTGAGCATAAAGAAAAAAATATGTATCATTGATTTTCAGTAATATTAAATACATTTAAACTGACCTCTGTTCAACAACAGCAAAAAAAATAGTTGCCATAGATATTTGAAGGTATTTAGGGTATTTTGTTGTTGCTGAATTCGAAAATGTCAGAAGGTTTTTCGAAGTGGCTTTAGTTTGTGATATATTGCATAACTACCATCAGTTAACAGGGAACTTAGCCATAACGCATGTATATGTAGTGATAATTTGTATGTGCAGATAGTTTAAATAAAGATTAGAATTATATTTTTAAATGATTTAATATTTAAAGAAAGTATCAACTACAACCACCTAACAATATTGTAACCTTTATTTTGCTATTTTTTCAAGATAATGATGAGTACTTCACGAAGAGTCTGCTTAAACAATCCCAATGCATTCTGCTACATTTGTGGGGAATACTCTTTGCAAAAACGAAGAAAAAACAATGAGATTTTGTAAAACAAGCTTATATTGCTTATTTTGGAGTGAGGCTTAGAAACAAGACAAGTCTTGGGCTCCCCATATGGTTTGCAAAATCTATCTAGAACACTTACGACAGTGAAAAAATAGGTAAAGGAAAAGTTTAAACTTCAGTGTGCCTATGGTGTGGAGAGAGCCGTCAGTGTGCCTATGGTGTGGAGAGAGCCATCAGTGTGCCTATGGTGTGGAGAGAGCCATCAGTGTGCCTATGGTGTGGAGAGAGCCATCAGTGTGCCTATGGTGTGGAGAGAGCCGTCAGTGTGCCTATGGTGTGGAGAGAGCCGTCAGTGTGCCTATGGTGTGGAGAGAGCCATCAGTGTGCCTATGGTGTGGAGAGAGTCATCAGTGTGCCTATGGTGTGGAGAGAGCCATCAGTGTGCCTATGGTGTGGAGAGAGCCATCAGTGTGCCTATGGTGTGGAGAGAGCCATCAGTGTGCCTATGGTGTGGAGAGAGCCATCAGTGTGCCTAAGGTGTGGAGAGAGTCATCAGTGTGCCTATGGTGTGGAGAGAGTCATCAGTGTACCTATGGTGTGGAGAGAGCCATCAGTGTGCCTATGGTGTGGAGAGAGCCATCAGTGTGCCTATGGTGTGGAGAGAGTCATCAGTGTGCCTATGGTGTGGAGAGAGTCATCAGTGTGCCTATGGTGTGGAGAGAGTCATCAGTGTGCCTATGGTGTGGAGAGAGTCATCAGTGTGCCTATGGTGTGGAGAGAGTCATCAGTGTGCCTATGGTGTGGAGAGAGTCATCAGTGTGCCTATGGTGTGGAGAGAGTCATCAGTGTGCCTATGGTGTGGAGAGAGTCATCAGTGTACCTATGGTGTGGAGAGAGCCGTCAGTGTGCCTATGGTGTGGAGAGAGCCGTCAGTGTGCCGAAAAACCACCAAAACGATTGTTATTTCTGTATGGTGAATGTGAAAGGTTTCAATCGATACAAAGAGGGAACAAGAGAGGTTGAACTCCTTCTTTAGTTCAGCCAAGATGAAGAACTTACATACTGCAATAACATCCCCGGACTGCTTCGAATGGGACGTGAATATCGACCAGGAGTTTGCCGTTGTTTATACACAGCTCCATTAGTAGCTTGAAATGTGTCTTATTGCACAATGATAATCAATAAGCATCTCTTCCAATTTCTCACTCAACAAAATTGTGCTTATAACCAACATAGAAGAAAATCGTACAATATTTTCACATTCAGTAATTAGTGGTATTGAATTATATTACTATGTTAATCTGTTATTATATAGAATGAAGTGCTAGTATATATTACATGATTTGACTTTTGCATGATCTGAAAAATAATTTTAATACGATTTATAAATTAGTACCGCCTGATCAATATATTTTTCACATCTCTTATGTTTTTCAATGGTATACTAAATTTATCAAAAACTAGAGCCAATCAAGTAAAACCGATAACATATTCAGAATCGGCACTAAAAACGTGTCCTAAAATCGGTATAATGTCATTGGCCAGAAAATAAGTGTTGACCAGCAGAATTTAGCTAAAAAATTACATTAGGTTGGGTGAATTTCTAAATCAGGTTATTTTTTCAATTCTTTGTCATTGAAAAAATATATCTATCAGTCTGCAATTTTTTTTTTTTTTTTTTTTTTTGGGGGGTAATTTGACCTATTCAACAAGTTCTGCTTATTAGGCACGATATATAATGTCGTGCGGAATAGATGAAACTTGCGATTTTGGCTTAAATAGCAAAGCTCTTCTTGCCGAAACAGGCAAGTGAAAATTTGTGTATGCAATAATTTCACAAAAATCATTCTGAACCTAACGAAAAAAATATATTTCATTGTGTTTGTTTATTATTAAATTATTGTAAACTTACCTAAAATTTATTTAGTTGGATTATGCTATATTAAATTGCGCTTGTTATAACAAGGTTAGGTAAGTTTTCTAAGTTTCTTTTGGTACAAAATTATAAATTTTTACATTAACATAAATGAAAAAAATATATCTTTAAACGTATAAGAGAAATTTTTAGAAAGGACTTAATTTTAAATGAGTTCTTGCTAATTGACCAGTTTTACCTAATCGGCATATATATATATATATATATATATATATATATATGTCGTGCCGATTAGGTAAAACTTGCGATTTTGGCTTAAATAGCAACGCTCACCTTGCCATATAAGACAAGTGTAAATTTGTGTATGCAATAATTTCGCCAAAATCATTTTGAACATAACGAAAAAAATATATTTCATTGTGTTTGTTTATTGTTAAATTTATGTTAACGTATCTAAAATATATTTAGTTGAGTTAGGCTAAATTAAATTGCGCTTGTTGTAATAAGGTTAGGTAGGTTTTCAAAGTTTCTCTTTGTACAAAATTATAAATTCTTACATTAACATAAATGAAAAAAATATATCTTTAAACGTATAAAATAAAATTTTAGAAAGGACTTAATTTTAGATGAGTTCTTGCTAATTGACCAGTTTTACCTAATCGGCACGACATATATATATATATATATATATATATATATATATATATATATATATATATATATAGGGAGGTACCACCTCTGGAACTGTCTTGGGGACCCTCATCCTCAGAAAAAAGAATAAACTTGCTCCAGGGAAAACTCAAAGTTCTCCCTGAAGCTGTTTGAAAATTTTCTCCTACCACCCCCTATATTTTATATATATTTTATTTAAAGACAAAATACATTGACAAGAATACAATAGGGAGTAAAACAACATAGATAACTCAGAGCTACATCTCAAATACTTCGTCCAGCTCCCCGGCAGTGGGTCGTGTGCCCAGAATGCTGCAGGTATTTACCCTCTGGATCGCAACACTGAGTCTCTGAAAGAAGAAGCTGGCCGCCCTGTGGTCCTTGGTTTCTATGATGAGATTTTCACCCAGCTCTTTGAGAAACTTTAGAGCACACTTGCCCCATGCTCCAAGGGTCTCCGACCCTATTGGGATGAACTTATAGCTAGGGGAAAGGCCTTCATATTTGCGGGTCTTCTGGGTCTCCCTGTGGCTGGCAGCTCCAACCCCTTCGGCTACGGAGTATGGCAAGTAGGTGTCTGTCATTGTGGCGGTACAAGTGTAGTCCCAAACAATCTGCTTACCATCCTTCCAGGGTAGCATAGTGGCTCCATCAGGACGCTTTTGACTTCCATCAGACCTCTTCACTTGGGGTTCCCGTTGGGATCTATATATGTGTATGTTTCAGTTTTTATTCTGAGTTTATTTTCATTCCGATTTCAAAGTTTAAAATATCCTTTACTTGTGGTATACAAGCTACATGTAGCCTTAATGACCTTCACGTTGTTTACTGGCATTATTTTAAAATTGATTGACCACCCATCCAGTTGCAGTACCTTCCATGTGAATATTACTACATATCTCTCTCACTTTCTCTCCAGAGAATATACAGTATTTCCAGTTGACTCGGGCATTCCATGAATTTCAAGAGCTTTGTTAGCTCAACGTGGGCAGTAAACGCTCTCAGCATTTTTTCTAACTCTGCTATCTTTGAAGCCTTGAACGAAGCTGTCAACTCTTAAGAATTACTCTGAATGCAAGAGTGCCACCGATTTGAATCGTCAGCATGGTATTATTTCTCTTGTTTTGAAAGTAATCATTATCCACCATGAGTTCTTTGAAAGGTAGGTCTGATGACATTTTGTACGCAGGTAATCTTCCTTTGTGCTATGCCGCTTCTATTTTGAGTTTCTCATTTTTTCCTTATCTGAGATAATGGAATTTGTCTCCACTGAATATTATTTTCTACTGCTCGCTGGAAGATTTTGTTACAGCGTATTGCAATCTTGCGGTGTATTGCACTGAAGTGGCTTTCAAGCCAATTTTTTGTCATCCACAAAGGATGATTCAAAGCTTGTGTTTTTCTGTCCCGTATGAGGATGAGAAACATTAGTGGCGCCAGGACCATACCTCGTGGAAATATGCTATGTTGCTATACTAAAACTGGATTTTTCATTGTTTATTGCTACCTTTTGTGGTCTGTTCGTCAGAAACTTGTAAATGTATTTGCCTACTTTTCCTTTTATATGTTGTCACTGCATGATCACCTAGTCCGTATAGCCAACGTCTGTGTTTTGGGATTCTTCCAATTCCTCCAAAATTTGGTCATGTTCCAGTAGCTATAACAAGCACAATATTTATACTATAAACCTATACTGATTTGGGCTGTGCATATCATATATTTTTAATAAAACTTGTAATTTGGCGTCTTAACACCCTCTCCAAGATTTTTCTGTGTAATGTTATCGCTTCTGGCCTTTGGTTTATTCGCAGGGTTCTGCTACCTCGTTTGTGCAGACGAGCTATGTCTGTTCTTTTTAGTACTTCTGAATTTCGCCTAGCTCTAAGTTTTTTTTTCTAAAGTATGCTGTGTTCGTGTGCATTCATATTTTTATAGGTCGGTTGGTAGCGAACTCAGCTCACATCTCCGGCATGTTTTCTGACACCTGCTGTCCCTATTTACCCTGGGTTTTAGTCGACTGTTGTGGGTCGCATCCTGGGTGTGTGCTTCGAAATGAGGTGAGGTAGGATAACAGTTCTTAGCTTGTAAAATTGATCTGTGTATATATAAAAAAAAAAGAGTTCTTTGAATCTGGCCAGGTGCTAGACCTCCTACTGTCCTGATGTTTAGTGACTTGCTAAACATTGAATCATATTGCTCTCTCAAGATTTCGCTTATTCCTTTCCTGTTGGTACAGTACCTCCTGTTAGTGGTGGACCAATTATACGAGTGTATTGAAATTGGATTTTGTAAATTTGTAGCAACATCTATTGTTTTTATATATTTCATGTACGGCTTTATGTTCTTTATGCCACTTTTCTGCCTGGTAAGAATGTTTAATTTCGTTGTAGGTTTTCTTTCTTTTGTTGTGACATATTCTGGTTTCTGAGCTGTTCTATAATTTTTCATTTTTTGTGTGTATTTTCGATGGTAAATCTTGTAGGCGTTCTGAAAAGCCTACAAGATTGGGTTGAGTTTAGAATTTTTAGAACAGTTTCCCCAAGGGATGACTGGTATTTCTTTATTTATCTAGACCCAATCAATTCTCTGGTTGCTGAAGTCAACCTTGCTGAACTGCCCTTCAGTTTAGCTATTCCCTGTGGTGTCTCTGCCTGTTTCTGTGCTTGTATCCACTTCTCTGATGCTCGCTCTGTGAATATTGTATTTGAGATGATGTCCAATTAGTTCCTCACTGATCGTAATGATCAGGTGCCGACTGTTGTTGTACCTGAAGAGCTCTGTTATCTGTTGGTTTAGAGCAAACATCACAGTGCTCCAATAATTCTCTGGTATTTGCCTGCTAGGCTAACCTGCTTCCAGGTGCTATGTTTGGGACAATCCTGTTGTCAACCATCTTCCATTTAACAAGTAGCTCAATGAAATGCCCAAGGAGGTTAATACTTTATTCTCAGTATTTCTACAGTGTTCGATGAGTTTAAAAGTTCCTTAAAACAAAGATAATCTCTTTGCTTCTACCTCCTGCTTGTGACTTGTTTGTTCCCTCACTTCTGTATTGAATATAGTTTTATACCAGTATCTTGCTGTCCAGAACATAATTTGTGTTTTTTTTTAATACTCCAAACACATCATTTGCTTCTGTAAGAAGTCCACTTATATAGTTAATTTTGTTATTTTTATTTGATTTTAACCCCTGGATTTGAAAAAATTAAGTTGCCCTTTGCGATGCTTGGATCTGATGTTATTTATTCAACCCTTGGTATAGAACCATCTCGTGATATTGTCTTTGGTGTACACATCTCAGTTCTTCCTAGTACTGGTTGTACTCAGGGTGAAGAATACACCCACTAAACAAAAATCAAGGGTACGATGAGTGTCTTGGAGAGTACTGCGTCAACGTGTGTAACCCAGGACTCTTCAACCAGTTACTTGCAGAAATAAGAAATATTTCCGGAACGAGGGCAGAAATTTTGAGAAGAAACTGATCACTATCTCGTGCAAATACCTGATCAGTCAGGCTATGAGAGCTATGTGGGTCCCGCGGGCAGATAGCACAAACAGCCTCGTTGATCAAGCAGTTAACAAGAAAACATTGCCTGTGGCCGGGCTGCGCAAATAAAAGAAAATACGAAGCAGGTCACAGATATATACCAGGTGCATGTCTGAGTGTGTATACAGTGAGAGGTTCCTTTGTATTTCAGAAAGGATCATTGTTGCTAGATGTGGAAGCATTGCTTCTGGGGCGTTAACATTATGTTAACATTGTGTTAACATTGCGTTGTGTTAACACTGTTGCTGGGGTGTAAACGTTGTTGATGGAGTAAAGAGCTGTTGCTGGGGTTGTAAGTATTAAGATGTAAAAACTTTGTTTCTTGTGTGTAAACATTTGGCTGGGGTGCATTGTTGATGGGATGCGTTGTTGATGTTGGTGGTGTTTAAACATAGTTCAAGTGGAGTAAACATTGTTGCTGTGGTATAAACATTGTTGCTGTGGTATAAACACTGTTGCTGTGGTATAAACTGTTGCTGTGGTATAAACATTGTTGCTGTGGTATAAACATTGTTGAGGTGTAAACATTGTTGCTGGGGTGTAAACGTTAATGGGGATGCAAACATTCTTGCTGGGGGTGTAAACATTGGTCCTGCGATTATAAATATTGTTGCTGGGAATGCAAGCATTGTTCCTGGGTGTAAAGATTGTTGCATGGAATTTAAGCATTGTGTTTTGGGTTTTAACATTGTTAGTAGGTTTGTGAACATTTTCTGGGTGTGTAAACATTGTTATTGGAGGTGAAAACCATGTTGCTAGGGTGTAAACATTGTTGTTGGGTATGTAACTATTGTTGCTGGGGGTTTAGACATTGTTTGCTGGGGGGTTAAACATTGTTAAATTATTGCTTGGTGTTAAATATTGTTGATGGGCTGTAAATATTGTTGCTGGTTTGTAAACATTATTGTTGGGAGTGAAAACATTGTTGCTGGGGAGAAACATTGTTGATGGAGGTGTAAACATTGTTGGTGGGTGTATAAAGGAAAATTACGACATTGATTAATAGCCCTAGCGCAGCTGAAAGACGTCAAACCTAAATAATAAAATATAAAGTGTTAAAAATCTAAAGCATTGCACATATATCTGCTACTACTACTACTAAATAATAATAATTACAACGAAATATATATATATATATATATATATATATATATATATATATATATATATATATATATATATATCTTTCTTTCTTCTTTCAACACGTCGGCCGTTTCCCACTGAAGCGGGTGGCCCAAAAGAAAAACGAAAGTTTCTCCTTTTACATTTAGTAATATATACAGGAAAGGGGTTACTAGCCCTTGCTCCCGGCATTTTAGTCGCCTCTTACGACATGTATATATATATATATATATATATATATATATATATATATATATATATATATATATATATATATATATATATAACATTATTTAAAACTGTCCATCATGGGGTCTAGCTCCGAGGTAAAGTACTGGTTACTCTGAAACAGAGTTTGCAGGTTTGAGTCCTGCTGTGGACCTAGAGACAATGTAAATAATTTCGCCTGTTTACGAATTGTTAAGCGCATATATATATATATATATATATATATATATATATATATATATATATATATATATATATATATATATATATATATATATATATATATTTTACATACATACAGTGGACCCTCGGTTTTCGTTGAAAATTCTTTCCAGAATGCTGTTTGAGTGCCGTTACCGAACGAATTTGTTCCCATAAGAACAAAACGAGTGGTATTAATCAATAACAATGCACTCGCCAAGGACTCGAACCCATGTTGTACTGGCCAGCCTATGGTGAGCGAGAACCACATGACGCTTTAGCCGGCAGAACACAAATCCTAGTCATGTGGTTCTCGCTCACCATAGGTGGGCCAGTACAACATGGGTTCGAATCTGGCTAGTGCAGTGTGATTATTATATATATATATATATATATATATATATATTATATATATATATATATATATATATATATATATATATATATATATGTATATATATACACATACACACACCACACTGATAATTAATTTTAATTCGTATTTTAGTAGTGTAAAGGTCACAAGTAGCCGTAATGACCTCGTCTTAGCCAATTAACCACCTAATAACAGTGCAGGCAGCTGGTTAACCCCTGGGAAATAGTTACCCCAGCTTAAATTTCACTGATCTATAAGAACGTATGGAAGAGTGAAAATGGGAGGTGATCTTAATTTCGATCCGAAAAAATAAAACGATAAAAAAAATCTAGTAGAATACATGGAAGTTACAGAGGATGGTTAATGTTTAGTTACAGATCTGTAATAATTATAGGACTCCATCATCTTGCATATAAGGAAACCCCTTTGTAATGTTAAGTATTTCTGACAAAATGGATTAGCACTCATACTGCAATCATGTAAATAGCAGTTGAAAGCAAACACAAACACACTTAAATCGTCTACTTTTCTCCTCTGAGTCACGATGCTCACAATCTCTGTAAATATTCCTTTACATTTCCAGACACCAGATCCCACAGAAGCACTCACATATTTCCTCTCTTCTCCAGCTGACTCAAATGTCAGCACCAACACCCCACGCTACCTCAAAACGATCCCACCTACTTCTACTCCATTCCCCAACAAAAAAACTTACAAAAACCCTACATACAAACGCCCGACTCTTAATTTCAACCACTGAATATAATCTATCCTCAAAACCAAATTCACCCACTACCCACTGACATGCATGATATGTAAGGTAACGGAGAAGGTAATCAGAAAAATGGTAGTGCATATGGAGCACAAAAAAGAAGCTCTGGCATAATTGAAGACGGTATATCTTCTTTCTCTAACACACCTGAGTTCTTTAACAGGTATCAGAAGCTACGCAAAAAGAAGGCAGAGTGTACAGCGTACTCCTTGAGTGCAAAAGTATTTGACGTTACACAGCAAAAAAAGGGCTAAAAACTAAAGGAGCTGGCAGGGATAATAAAGAAAACTCTAAAGCGGATCGAAGAAATACTTAACGGGAAAGGAAACGACTGTTGCTTTTCCCAGAATAATAATTAGAATCTGAAAGTGTGACAAATGAGCAACGCTCAGTGAGACGGAAGTTGTTCCTACTTTATATGAACTACTTGCCAGAAGAAATAAGAGTCTGGTGCATTACTGTTCATAAATGTTAAATTAACGAGAATAAAATCGGAAAGGTCAAGGAAAGGTGCAAATAGACCTGGACAAACTGCAGGATTAATCAATTAAAGTTCTGCTATAATTATACCCCAGAGATGGCAGAGTTACGAAAGAAAACTGGAAACAGAGTGTAGGCTCAGTGAGAGTAAGTCCTAGAGGTGAACACAGTACTGAGTATATTAACAGATGTGGACGGAGACTGAATACCATTTGCTGTAAACGCTTATTCGCCATATCTAAAATTAGCCTTCAGGAATCTCAACAAAGAGTCATTCTTAACTATATATGCAGTTCAGCCTAAAAGTCACACATGATGGAACATGTCAAAAATTAAACAATGCTCAAAGGTTCGCAACAATACTAGTCCTGGAGGCCACCCATATTTCCATCCTTCCCCATCCTTCTTCCTTTCCCATCTTACCAAAGCTCTGGTCATAACTCAACTAGTCCTGAAGCTAAGACAAAAAAATTAGGGATAGACTACCTGAACCTGATATCATTAGAGGATAAAAGGGGCAAGTAGAAACATGATAACAAGGTACAAAATACTCAACGACTTGATAGGAGAGACTGTAGATGAACTAAATAGGTTCATACACACACACACACACCTACCTGGACTCATAATTGAAGTCCTTCATATAGCTTCCCCACACACTTCTAGCCTAGATATACATAATAGCAGATAAAAGAATTCCACTCCCCTCTCTCTAGTCTGAATCTCTCATGCATACTCATCGCGCACAACACACTTATCTTCTACTTCCGTCTCTGACTACCACCCCTACTGATCGTTACTGCCCATATACTACACCAAACTCATCCCCACCACAAATCATTGTCCTATATACCCCTGCATATACCTCTTCCCCTCCTTATATGCCACTTTATCATGTGGTACCCTCCCTCCCACAACCCCACCACTAAATCATTCGCGGCCCAAACTTTAAGAGGCGCGTGAGTTCCTTGTCTCCTAATATCATATTTATTTTTCCCCTATAATCTACCTTGTCCATAATTACTATCGCATTTGGTTTGTCCGATTTCTTAAGGTGAAGTGTAGGATCTTTCCTTAATTCATGGTATAATTTAACAAATGCTTGTGACATTTTATTGTGGCAACGTTTCGTTCTCCAGATGCTTTATCAATCCTGGAGAGCAAAATGTTGCCACAATAAATGTCACATTAGTTGCATCTGTGTCCATTTACCTAACAGAAGACCATCATACAGAGGAGGGGACTATGAAGTGTGAGAAAGCTCCTAGCAATATTATGGAAGGATGCTGAGCTCAGAGAGCAAAGACCATAGAGAATGGTCATAGTAATCAGAATGTGATCAGAGACGACAGGGAGAATCATCCTCACACAAATAAAAGCAGAAAATTCCCAAAGAAATCACGTGCTTCAATTGATAATGTAGGGAAGCAACACTAAAAACTAAAAGCATGGCAAGTAGAGAGAGAGAGAGAGAGAGAGAGAGAGAGAGAGAGAGAGAGAGAGAGAGAGAGAGAGAGAGAGAGAGAGAGAGAGAGAGAGACCAGGAAAAAAACAAGTAGTTGAGAAAGGATATATTTTCTTGTTATTAATAAGGAATGAGAAAAGACTGAATCAAAGTTTCTCTACCAAACAATAAAAGACAACTGAAGATTACGAAAAAAAGGGTCCTCATGAAGTTATAAAAAAAAAGTGTAGATTTTAACTAAGCTTCTAAGAGAATATTCACATTTGAATGAGTAGGAGACTAAATCTGAAAAAAAAAAATAACTGCACATACATTGCAATCACTGAAACAACAAGAGAGGTTTCAGAAAGACTCCTGACAGATTTGGAAACAAGAAATTTGATAAAAATCACCTTGAGCTGCAAAGGAGGGAAAAACCTCTTATCAAATATTAAACACAAGATCCAGAAAAACTAAAACACCGAGAAGGCGCTATATTTAATACACAGCACTACAATACACACAAAACCACACTTATACGCACAACACCACTATCATACAACGTCACTACAATACACTCAGCATCACTACAATACACACAACACCACTATCATACAACGCCACTATCATACAACGCCACTACAATACACTCAGCATCACTACAATACACTCAGCATCACTACAATACACTCAGCATCACTACAATACACTCAGCATCACTACAATACACTCAGCATCACTACAATACACTCAGCATCACTACAATACACTCAGCATCACTACAATACACTCAGCATCACTACAATACACTCAGCATCACTACAATACACTCAGCATCACTACAATACACTCAGCATCACTACAATACACTCAGCATCACTACAATGCACTCAGCATCACTACAATACACTCAGCATCACTACAATACACTCAGCATCACTACAATACACTCAGCATCACTACAATACACTCAGCATCACTACAATGCACTCAGCATCACTACAATACACTCAGCATCACTACAATACACTCAGCATCACTACAATACACTCAGCATCACTACAATACACTCAGCATCACTACAATACACACAGCATCACTTCATTTTCAAGAAAGGCTTAACGAAAATAAAACATTAAACATGACAAAATTTACTTGGAAAATGAGAAAAAAGACCAGTGACCAGTGAATTCCCTCGGAAGAACTGACTTGAGAGAAGATCAGCACAGGTTCAGGTTCTAGAACTCCGGCTAAGAGCGACCTTTAACAGTCTAACAGATCAGACAAGAAAGATACAGAAGTGATTGTATACTTGACTGAAAGAGTTCTTTTGACATAATACAACAAAAGGAGAAATATGCAAACTGGAGAGAGAGAGAGAGAGAGAGACAGACAGACACAGACAGACACACAGACACACAGAGGCTGGAATTAAAGGCAGGGCATCAGCTTTAATAAAGACATGCCTGAAATACAGAAGGTCAAAGAGCTACGATAAAAGACAGAAGATAAGAATGGGCAAGATTAAGCAGTGTCTAACAGAATTTGTCAGTAGGTCCTGCATTGCTCCTGGTATATGAAAACGACCTACCTGGGAGGGAAGGGGGAATCAAGGTGAGATACACACACAATGCAAAGCTAATGAGATAATTACAAAGAAAAAAATGAGTACTAAAAACTAATGAATAGACTAAACAATCGCCACTAAAGGAACATAAGTGGTTACAAAAGTTGATCTTCAGCCAGTTTTAGGTAATGAAAATTAGTATAAGAGGAGGATGGTGATGGTAGTATTTACTTAATAGAAAATGGATAGCGCAACTTTGGAATAATGAAGACTGGGAGATAAGATCACGACATACAAAATATTGTAGGGCAGAGATAGTGTAGAAAAACTAGGGAGAACAACCAGGGAGGACATGGACTCGAAATACCCAAATGGGCTGTTAATAGGTAAATTAAATTTTAAAGCCTTTGAGATATATATTGAAATAAAGTGAACTTGGAAATTAAAGTTTAAGGAGCTAAATCATAACATAGTTTCAAGATAAAAAAAAATACTTTAGAGAACTGAGAATTAGGTGACAGGACCAAGAAAAAAGATGAATACACGCATGTTTGCACGCACTCGCGCTAGCCAAACAACAAAAAAATATTAATCCACTGTCATCAAGCCCCTAATCAACCTCTCTACATTCTTTCCACACACATACACATACTGAACAAGCAAACCTAGTATCAGCTACACCAGGTATAAGAATCATGTGAGATGTCCCATCTATCCCCCTTCTCATAAAGCATTATTCACAGCAGTGCCACATGTGATGATAAATATGGAAATAGAAGAGGAGAAATGGCACCGTTGGCCAGGAGCACACGGAGCTTTGAGGTGCTGCAGGCAATTCAGTGCTGAGCGCAGACACCAATTAATGGGCACAATAAAGATCAGGGGACCAAAGGAGGTAATAATCGTATTCTACAATTCACCAACAAAGAGCAGGAGACAGAGGCAGAAGAATGAAGACAACAACAATGAATGAAAAAACACCTCGAGCAATAGATAAGAAGATCCAACAAGATAAAGACGTAATTGTTCATCGTGAGAGATTTTAACCTCAAGGTGATAAATTGGGGAAATTGGAAGCGACATCGAGCTCCAGACTGATCAATAGCTAAGCCGATGATGAGAGATCGTGTGCCTCCACATAAAGGGAGCAATAACAGAGAATGGTATGATTAGAAGTTGAAAGACGACAGAAGGAAACTTGTGAAGCCAGCAGAATGAGGTTAATAGAGACTGGGCCAAGAACCGAGGCTTGACCTATGTGATCAAAAAATAAGAGAGCAAATGAGCATATGCACATACACTCTACATACTACACTCACATACACACACACACAAAAAAAAAACACACATATTCGCTTTTTGGACTCGCATTTAGACTTTTTTCCAGCGAACTGTGGGTCAGTTAGTGACGAACATGGTGAAACGTTTCACCAAGATATTTCTACCATGAAAAAAATGGTACGAGGCCGATGGAGCACAAGAATGCTTCCAGAATATTGCTGGATATTGACAAGAGATGATTCTTCAGCCCACTGTAAGGTGAGCGCATACACACACACACACACACACACACACACACACACACACACACACACACACACACACACACGAGCACACACACACACACACACGAGCACACACACACACACGAGCACACACACACACACACACACACACACACACGAGCACACACACACACACACACACACACGAGTACACACACACACACGAGCACACACACACACACACACAGAGAATGGAAAAGGTACAGAAGGCAAAGAACCCAAGTAAACAAAGTGAGTAGTAGAAGAGCTAGAAACGAGTATGCACAGGTACGGAGGGAGGCCCAGAAACAGTACGAAAACGACATAGCATCGAAAGTTAAGTCCGACCCGAAGCTCATGTACAGTCACATCAGAAGGAAGACAACAGTTAAAGACCAGGTGATAAGGCTGAGGAGAGAAGATGGGGAACTCACAAGCAATGATCAAGAGGTATGTGAGGAGCTCAACTTGAGGTTTAAGGAAGTATTCACAGTGGAGGAAGGAAGGCAGCTGGGTAGACAGGATGGGGTGCGTCACCAACAAGGGATGTATCAAGTGCTAGAGGGCATACACACAACTGAGGAGGAGGTGAAGCAGTTACTCAGTGACCTTGATACCTCAAAGGCGATGGGTCCGGACAATATCTCCCCGTGGGTTCTTCGGGAAGGAGCTGAGGTACTGAGTGTGCCACTTACCATAATATTCAACACATCCCTTGAAAATGGGCAGATACCTGAGGTATGGAAGAAGGCCAACGTAGTCCCCATCTTTAAAAAGGAGACAGAAAAGAGGCACTAAACTATAGACCGGTGTCACTTACATGTATAGTGTGCAAAGTCCTGGAGAAAATCATCAGGAAAAGAATGGTGGAGCACCTCGAGCTGAACAGGATAATAAACACCAGACAGCACGGATTCCGGGAAGGCAAATCCTGTGTAACAAACCTCCTAGAGTTCTATGATAAAGTAACAGAGGTAAGGCAAGAGAGAGAAGGTGGGTTGATTGCATTTTCCTGGACTGCAGGAAGGCCTTCGACACAGTTCCTCACATGAGATTAGTAAAGAAGTTGGAAGAACAAGCATGTATAACAGGAAGGGCACTGAATGGATCAGGGAATACCTCACAGGGAGGCAACAACGGGTCATGGTGCGTGATGAGGTATCACAGTGGGCGCCTGTGACGAGCGGCGTACCGCAGGGGTCAGTCCTAGGACCAGTGTTATTCTTGGTATATGTAAACGACATGACGGATGGGATAGACTCAGAAGTGTCTCTGTTCGCAGATGATGTGAAATTAATGAGGAGAATCACATCGGAAGAGGACCAAGCAGGACTTCAAACAGACCTGGACAAGCTTGACATCTGGTCTAGCAACTGGCTTCTCGAATTCAATCCCACCAAATGCAAAGTCATGAAGATCGGAGAAGGACAAAGAAGACCGCTGACAGAGTACAGGCTAGGTGGACAAGGGCTACAAACCTCGGCAAAGGAGAAAGACCTTGGGGTGAGTATAACGCCAAGTACGTCTCCGGAGGCACACATCAACCAGATAACTGCGGCAGCATATGGGCGACTGGCAAACCTAAGATTAGCGTTCCGTTACCTAAACAAGGAATCGTTCAAGACACTGTACACCGTGTACGTCAGGCCCATACTAGAATATGCAGCACCAGTCTGGAACCCACACCTGGTCAAGCACGTAAAGAAACTAGAGAAAGTGCAAAGGTTTGCGACAAGGCTAGTTCCACAACTCAGGGTCTGTCCTATGAAGAAAGGTTGAGGGAAATAGGACTAACAACACTGGAGGAAAGAAGGGTCAGAGGAGACATGATAACGACATACAAAATACTGCGGGGAATCGACAAGGTAGACAGGGACAGGATGTTCCAGAGAGGGAACACAGAAACAAGGGGACACAACTGGAAGCTGAAGACTCAGATGAGTCAAAGGGATGTTAGGAAGCATTTCTTCAGCCACAGAGTAGTCAGGAAGTGGAATAGTCTAGAGAAAGATATAGTGGAGGCAGGAACCATACATAGTTTTAAGACGAGGTATGATAGAGCTCATGGAGCAGGGAGAGCAGAGACCCAGTAGCGGACAGCGAAGAGGCGGGGCCAGGAGCTGAGTCTCGACCCCTGCAACCACAATTAGGTGAGTACAATTAGGTGAGTACACCCACACACACACACACGAGCACACCATACAAATCCAGAGAGAGAGAGAGAGAGAGATAGAGAGAGAGGACAGGGATTGGCTCTTTGCTTAGAATGTAACGAGACGGAAGATGGCGTGATTAGAAACTGAAACACAAGACTGAGAATGAGCCACAGCGATATAAGGAAACATTGTGATGACAAAAAGTGGAATGACTTAGAGTGACACAGTGGAAGCATCACCCACACAGGTGATCTCAAATTCATATTTGAAGGTTGTCTGACGTTTTCCAGGCTGAGGGACTGATCACCTCAAATTTACCTCTCCAAAGCGTCTATATTATTTATGCCGCCTCTGTATTCGAATGACAAAGCCCACTGAGCAGGTGAAACATTTCGATAATAAAGATACAGAAGTAGAGCACACGCGTCTTATTCATCTACTTGACAATATTATATACCAGTAACACTGGTCAACAACCAAAATGCTTCCGAGACCAGAGTAGCAATTTCCAACTAATTTTAGGTCACTGATAATGAATATCATGGTTAAAATTGTTTGTTAGCTCTACTTTTCAATATAGACCTACGTGTCACAACAGGTTCCAACAGGCTTGCGGCAGTGAGTTTCTTACCACACTCACAGTCTCACTGACCTTCATTATTGTTCCAGCAGTCATACAAGGTGGTTGTGCTCTCCAAGTTTATATTTTGCAAGTTTATATTTTGAGGTGAAAGGTAAGTGATTTTCTTAACCAAACACATTTTAAACTTATAATAAATATGTGAATGGGACAGCCATGCAAGAGGTTCCCACTACATCAGGAGAGACTGGCCACCATGGGATGAAAAATGTTCAACATCCACCTCTCATTGTACCAAACAAAATGTTGCTACCACCGCTACACCTAAAACTGGGGCTCATGAAACAAATCCGGTCAGGGATTCAAGTATTTAACATCAAAATTCTCCTCACTGAGTTTTCAATGGTCCTCAAATTCGAGAGTTTCTTAAAGATGGTGACTTTGAATCAGACCTTCATGGGAAGGAGAAAGCTGCTTGGGAAACAGAAGGGAAGGCAACTATGAAGAATTGGTGGAAAACCTCATGGGATATAACATGAGGTTGTAACATGGGATGTAACATGTCACTTAAAAATCCACTTTTTTGTCTCGCATTTAGAGTTTTTTTCAGTGAACTGTGGGACAGTTAGTGACGAACATGGTGAAAGGTTTCACCAAGATATTTCAACCATGGAAAAATGGTACCAGGGCAAATGGGGCACAAGAATGCTTGCAAAATATTGTTGGACATTGGCAAGAGATGATTCTTCAGGCCACTATAAGCGTCAAGCAAAAAGGCAGAGAGTAGGTACGGATTAGAGTTTAAAACATACTGACACATTTTACGTTATAATAAAATAATCAAATATTACATGTCTCGTATCTTTAAACCTATATATAACCAATAAGCATTTTTCAAGGTGATATTTGGATTCAGGACATGAAAATACATAAGAATTAACTAATCTCATTTAAGAAGCATACAACTTTTCAAGAATTGTTGACCAGTGATAATGATAGAAACTCAAAATCCAAGCCACGAAAATAGGACTCACCCCCATCAAAAATCCCCCCTCCCACGTAAATATTTTTATATCGGTTAATAAACACACAAAACCCACATAATGAGCTGCTTAGCAAACACCCTTTTTTTTCATATAAAATACACCCCATGCTAACAAGTCAGGTCCTCAGAATACGTAACCTACACAAAAATGCTGGATAAAAATCTCGTGGGCGCGTCATTAGGGTAGGGAGATGTGTGCCTCAGACTCCGGCAGGCCGCCCGGGGCACATTAACATAGCCAGCGCTCCTCTAGGCCATCACTAATGCATCAACTCTTTGATCCTCTCCTCTCTTTATAAGAGGACGACAAATTCTTCAGAATAACTCAAGGTAGTCGCAGTTGGTTTGTTGTTCTGTAAATGAAGGGAAGAGGAAATAGTTTGGGGATTGAGGGGGTAGGAGGAGAGAGAGAGAGGGATGGGCAGGGGTGAGACAGGGCCAGACACCTGGATGGAAAGGGATGGAGAAGGATAGAGAAAGGAATGGACTCGGGAAAATGGCAGAGGGTGGAACAGGGATAAGAGCAGGGGAAGATGGGCAGGAGGAAGGAGAGAAGCGAGAGAGGGACAGGGATAAGAAAAGAGAGTAGAGAGAGAAAGAGAGAAGGGGAAATATGAAAGAAGACGGGAGAAGAAGCGGTGAAGGAGGGTAGGAGGAAGAAAAATACAGAAAAAAGATGGAGATGCACATGCATGTGAAAGAATAATTATATATATATATATATATATATATATATATATATATATATATATATATATATATATATATATATATATCTTTAAACGTATAAGAGAAAATTTTAGAAACGAGTTCTTGGTACTTGACCAGTTTTACTCTATTTGATACATATATATATATATATATATATATATATATATATATATATATATATATATATATATATATATATATATATATGTATGTATATATCGTGCCAAATAGGTAAAACCTGGTCAATTAGCAAGAACTTGCTTCTAAAATTTACTCTTATACGTTTAAAGATATATATTTTTACCAAAAGAACCTTAGAAAACTTACCTAATCTTATTATAACAAGCACAATTTAATTTAGCCTATTAGTCTAATCCAACTAAATATATTTTAGATAAATTTACAATAATTTAATAAATAAACACAATGAAATATATATATTTTTCGTTAGGTTCAGAATGACTTCTGCAAAATTATTGCATACATAAATTTTTGTTTGAATTATTCGGCAAGAAGAGAGTTACTATTTAAGCCAAAATTGCAAGTTTTACCTGTTCGGCACGATATATATATATATATATATATATATATATATATATATATATATATATATATATATATATATATATATATATATATATATATATATATATATATATATATATGTGTGTTATACTATTGCTACTAATATTACAACTTTTCTAATACTGCTCTAAATTATAAGACTTTCAAAACTATTTAAAAATGTTTTTAAAACTATCACTTTATTACTTCCGCTAAACCCATAAGAAGTCATACAGCGCCCAAGAATGTGACGTAATAAGGTTTGATCCAAGAAAGGGAAGGACACTTGAATGATGAACCTTTCACTAACATCAGAATCTCCTTCTCTGAAGAGTGGAAGAGAGCAGGATGGACAGACGACCCTGTTTCCGGTGGGAGGCTCTTGATTCAAGGACTTGGACCTGCCCTGCCTTTTCTACAATGATTGTCTCCCATTCTCCCCAGGCGCTGTGCGATCTCTACGGGTCTAGCGCGTAAGGGTCGCGCTTAGCATTACTAACCCTAGATAGTTAATAAGTTAATATGGCATGTATCGGTTAAGTACGTAAGTCCTCACTCCCTAGTATGCGATCCACGCCAGTGTACCACGGTGCCCCGTGGCCTGGTGGCTAAAGCTCTCGCTTCATACGGCGAGTGCCCGGGTTCGATTCCCGGAGAGAGTAAAAAACACTGGGCGTGTTTCCTTACACCGTTTGTCCATGTTCCCCATCAGTAAAATGGGTACCTGGGTGTTAGTCGACTGGTGTGGGTCGCATCCTGGGACAAAACTGGCCTAATTTGCCCGAAATGCTCAGCATAACAAGGGGCTTTCTATATAGTAGTATGTCATTGATGTCAGCTAGACCTGTATACCTTGTACATGTACTTGTAGAAATAAAGATATTATTATTATTATTATTGGGTATATATTTACAGTTAACTGAACATGGGCATTAAGTGCAAGGAAACTCGCTTCGCCCAGCATTCGAACCCCGGTCCCATTAGTTGTGAGTTAAAAGTTGTACCAATGAGCTACAAGATACCCCCAGAATCGTAGTGGCCAAGCGTCATTTTAGTGAAAATTCATCTAGTCTTACTATTCCATCTCTTCCCCCTCTAGAGACGGACTTTGATGTCGGTGAGGGGGCTCTTTATCCTGCGAATTGGACTCCCCATCATTGTATCGAACATGAATGCCTCCCATTCCCCAGGCTTTATATAATACCAGCGGATTTCACACTTGAGTAACATTAATAAAATTCCTTTTAAGTTATATACATGTAAACTACTTACTAGAGGAAGTTGAGTCTTAAAGGTGTGTTTTCATGCAGTACTGACGAGAAAGTTACTGTAAGAAACTGTAGGACGATTTAGGTGAATTGCGACAATGATGCAACAAGTAGACTTCAAATCCATTGTCAAGTAATGAAACTGGGAGCAAGGGAATTACGCTCAGTGTTAACGTACATCCTGGGAGGAAAATAATTACACCTAATCTCCCTCTGAAGTGTACACAAACATGATGACGTCAGTGACATATAGTCAAGTAAAGAGGCACAGGAGGAAAGAAAGTGAAAGAAGGGAATGGGGAATAGTGAGAGAAAACAGTGGAAGTAATTGTGACGTAGGGAGGGAGGGAGGAAAGAGAGGTAGGGAGAAAAGGGAGGTCCATCACAGGGACTGAAAGAATATTTAATAAGGAGGCGGAGAGGGGCCACAACTAGATGTATTTCGGTCGATGCGTGATTCGAGAAAAGAATATCCCGCATCTCATAAGCCCAGCTCCCTCTACCTCAATGGACGTAAAAGGAATATTAGTGAGACAAATTTTAATTATTTCCCCAAAATATCACTGTTGAAGATCTGAAGCCAATCAGAAACGGCCTTTACAAGTTATCCAACTTTCTTTAGTAAAAAAAGTCAAATTGGCAGCCGAAAATCAGTTCGAATCATTAACTAAGATACACCAGCTATGAAAGTTCAACGCTAATTCAAAAATAAATTCTTGAGCTACTGAAAGGAGACTAATATGCCAAGTGGATTTAATAACATGTGAAAATTATGTCCTAATGGCCAAAAACAATATGGATCTTTCTCTGAGAAAACAACAAAAACTCTAAGTTTGAAGCTGCTTGGAAGTTGCATTATAAAGTTATTGGTATTGTAAGTTTGAAGCCGATCTGGTGAGAAATCACAAATAATCTCTTGGAAATAATTTTTTTCTGTGAAAATTGCAAATTTGCACATTTTTTAAATGTAATTTGTAAATTTGCACTTTTTCCACTATAAAATTTGCAAATTTGCACATTTTTTCAATGAAATTTGCAAATTGGCATCTTCATATCCCAAAATCAATTCAAACATTTTTCTAAGTAAAATACATCAATTAAAAGTTTGAAGGTTATCAGAAGAGGCATTTTAAAGTTATTGCTCAAAAACGAATTTGGTTAATAAAATTGTCAAAAAATACACATCCAGAAATCACTGTGAACCTTTAGAAAAACACACCGGCGAATAGTCTTTACTTATTTAAAAAAAAAAACTCCAACAATTCCAAATTTATTAACTAATAAATTTTCTAATTTTCACCTACACAGCCTAATCTTTAAAGGCAACTTCCAACTCATTAGCTGCTTCACGAGAAATATCGTAGTTTAAAAACAATATACTGTCACCTACAGAATCTAATAATAATCATCCCAACATTCTTGCACAGAGTATTGACCAGTGTTGAAAGTTTGAAGCCTGTCAGATGAGGCATTATTAAGTTATAAACCAAAACATCTGTAGAAGAAAAATATATCTGTGAACCACTTCGGGGATAGCTTATAATGACTATTGATGGTATACACATAGCACGTCAGTCAAGTGCATGATTATGATGCTTCATTATGGAGACACTTACAACATGATAAATTATGAAATTTATTACAGGACAGGAACCTCAATGAAGATTAAATAAGTCATATCACAATAATGAACTTGAGACGGGAGACGGGAGATATGATCACGACATAAAAAATATTTTCAGCTGTTGGCAGCAAGGATGAAAACCATTTGACTGGATGGGAAGGATTAGTAGTAGTGAAGGCAGTACTCTTTGAACACGAACACTCAAACAAAACACATTATGGTTTCCTCTAGGTTACCTGATGTTTCCGGTATCACCGGACTCGCTACCGGTCCCAGATCAGGTCTTAACGTTGCTGGCATGATCAGCCAGGTTATCGGCGCCTGCCGCATGCAGCCGCATGTATGCGCAACAGCCCGGCTAGTCAGGAACTGACCAGGCAAGGGTTCTGAGTGACAGGAGCAATAAGGGGGGTAATGGAAGCAGTCAATACAAGGTGTTGTCAAGTGGAATAGAGTTCAGGATGTTAAAACTGCTAGGTAAGTAGTTTAATAAACGCACACACACATAGGTAATTACACACACACACACACACACACACACAAGGGCAACAGAAATAATGGGAAGACCAGAACGATACCTTGGTTCACCCAATGGTGCAGGGAGGCAAAAGCTAAGTGCGATAGGGAATGGAAAAATTACAGAAGACAAAGGATCCAGGAAAATGGAGATTAATCGAATAGCCAGAAAGGAGTATGCACAGATAAGGAGGGAGGCCCAGTGACAGTACGATAATGACATTGCATCGAAATTCAAGCCTGACCTGAAGCTGTTGTATAGCCACATCAGGAGGAAAACAACAGTCAGGACCAGGTAATCAGGTTGACAAAGGAAGGAGGGGATCTCACAAGAAACGACCAATAAGTACATATGTGAGGCGTTCAACATGAGATTTAAAGAAGTATTTACATTAGAGACAGAAAGGACTCTGGGAAGTCAGAATAGGGAGGTACACCAACAAGTGCTGGATGAAACACACACAACAGAGGAGGTGTTGAAGTTAAGTGAACTTAATACCTCAAAGGCGGTGGAACCGGACATATCTCCATGGGTCTTAGAGAGGGAGCAGAGATGCTGTGTGTGCCACTAACAAAAATCTTCAACACATCCATTGACGTATGGAAGACGGCAAATGTAGTCCCAATTTTTAAGAAAAGAGACAGACACGAGGCATTAAACTACAGACCAGTGTCACTGACGTATTTAGTATGCAAAGTCATGGAGAAGATTATCAGAGGAGAGTGGTGGAGCACCTAGAAAGGAACAAGATTATAAACGACAACCAGCACGGTTTCAGGGAAAAGAAATCCTTTGTCTCAAACCTACTGGATTTTTATGACAAGGTAACGGAAGTAAGACGAGAGAGAGAGAGGTGGGTAGATTGCATTTTCTTGGACAGCAAGAAGGCCTTCGACACAGTTCCTCACAAGAGATTAGTGCAAAAGCTAGAGGATCAGGCACGCATAACAGGAAAGGCACGGCAATGGATCAGAGAATACCTGACAGGGAGTCAACAACGAGACATGGTAAATTACGAGATGTCAGATTGGGCGCCTGTGACAAGCGGGGTTCCACAGGGTCAGTCCTAGGATAAGTGCTGTTTTTGGTATATGTGAATGACAAGACAGAAGGGATAGACTCAGAAGTGTCCCTGTTTGCAGATGATATGAAGTTAATGAGGAGAATTAAATTGGATGAGGATCAGGCAGGACTTTAAAAGAGACCGGGACAGGCTGCAAGCCTGGTCCAGTAACTGGCTCCTTGAATTTAACCCTGCCAAATGCAAAGTCATGAAGATCGGGGAAGGGCAAAGAAGACCGCAGACAGAGTATAGGCTAGGTGGCCAATGACTGCAAACCTTACTCAAGAAAAAAGATCTTGGGGTGAGTATAATACCGAGCACATCTCTTGAGGCGCACATCAATCAGATAACTGCTGCAGCATATGGGCGTCTGGCTAACCTAAGAATAGCGTTCCGATACCTCAGTAAGGAATCATTCAAGACTCTGTACACAATATACGTCAGGCTCATATTAGAATATACAGCACCAGTTTGGAATCCACACCTGGTCAAGCACGTCAAGCAATTAGAGAAAGTGCAAAGGTTTGTAACAAGACTAGTTTCAGAGCTAAGGGGATTGTCCTACGAAGAAAGGTTAAGGAAAATCGGCCTTGTGACACTGGAGGACAGGAGGGTCAGGGAAGACATGATAACATAAAATATTGAGAGGAATTGACAAGGTGGACAGAGACAGGATGTTCCAGAGATGGGACACAGCAACACGGAGACACAGTTGGAAGTTGAAGACTCAGATGAATCACAGGGATGTTAAGCAGTACTTCTTCAGTCATAGAGTTGTCAGGAAGTGGAATAGTCTGGAAAGTGATGTAGTAGAGGCAGGAACCATACATAGCTTTAAGAAGAGTTATGATAAAGCTCATGGAGCAATTAGTGAAGAGGCGGGGCCAGGAGATATGACTCGACCCCTGTAACCAGAATTAGGTGAATACACACATAAACATACACATACATAGACAGAGAGGGGACAGAGAAACAAGGGGTCACAATTGGAAGTTGAAGACTCAGACGAGTCAAATGGATGTTAGGAAGTATTTCTTCAGTCATAGAGTTGTCAGGAAGTGAAATAGTTTAGCAAGTGATGTAGTGGAGGCAGGAACCATACATAGCTTTAAGACGAGGTATGATAAAGCTCATGGAGCAGAGAGAGGACCTAGTAGCGGTCAGTGAAGAGGCGAGGCCAGGAGCTAAGTCTCGATCCTGCAACCACAATTAGGTGAGTACACATACTCACACGCACATACACAGACACACACATACACAGACACACACAGACACACACATACACAGACACACACATTCACAGACACACACATTCACAGATACACACATACACAGACACACACATACACACTCACACACATACACACACACAAGTGCAAAGTCATGAAGATTGGGGAAGGGCAAAGAAGACCGCAGACGGAGTACAGTCTAGGGGGCCAGAGACTGCAAACCTTAGTCAAGGAAAAAGATCTTGAGGTGAGTATAACACCAGGCACATCTCCTGAGACGCACATCAACCAAATAACTGCTGCAGCATATGGGCGCCTAGCAAACCTAAGAACAGCATTCCGACATCTTAATAAAGAATCGTTCAGGACCCTGTATACTGTGTACGTTAGGCCCATACTGGAGTATGCAGCACCAGTTTGGAACCCACACCTAGCCAAGCACGTGAAGAAGCTCGAGAAGGTGCTAAGGTTTGCAACAAGACTAGTCCCGGAGCTAAGGGGTATGTCCTACGAGGAGAGGTTAAGGGAAATCGACCTGACGACACTGGAGGTCAGGAGAGATAGGGGGGATATGATAACAACATATAAGATACTGAGAGGAATTGACAAAGTGGACAGAGACAGAATGTTCCAGAGATGGGACACAGCAACAAGGGGACATAGTTGGAAGCTGAAGAC
Source organism: Cherax destructor (assembly GCA_009830355.1). Taxonomy (NCBI): domain Eukaryota; kingdom Metazoa; phylum Arthropoda; class Malacostraca; order Decapoda; family Parastacidae; genus Cherax; species Cherax destructor. The sequence continues at coordinate 172,432 of WNWK01002346.1, read as the reverse complement.
TCAGATGAATCACAGAGATGTTAGGAAGTATTTCTTCAGTCACAGAGTGGTCGGGAAGTGGAATAGCTTAGGAAGCGATGTAGTCGAGGCAGGCTCAATACATAGCTTTAAGCAGAGGTATGATAAAGCTCATAACGCAGGGAGAGTGACCCAGTAGCGGCCAGTGAAGAGGCGGGGCCAGGAGCTATGACTCGACCCCTGCAACCACAACTAGGTGAGTACAACTAGGTGAGTACACAGAAAGGTTAGAGGAGACATGATAATGACATACAAGGTAGTGACAGAATGTTCCAGAGAGGGAACACAGGAACAAGGGGGCACAACTGGAAGCTGAAGACTCAGATGAGTCAAAGGGATGTTAGGAAGCATTTCTTTAGCCATAGAGTAGTCAGGAAGTGGAATAGTCTACCGAACGATATAGTGGAGGCGGGAACCATACATAGTTTTAAGACAAGGTATGATAAAGCTCATGGAGCAGGGAGAGCAGAGACCCAGTAGCGGACAGCGAAGAGGCGGGGCCAGCAGCTGAGTCTCGACCCCTGCAACCACAATTAGGTGAGTACAATTAGGTGAGTACACACATACACAGACATACACAGACACACACATACACAGACACACACAGACATACACACACAGACATACACACACACAGACACACACACACAGACACACACAGACACACACACAGACACACAGAGACACACACAAAGACACACACACACACAGACACACACACAGACACACACACAGACACACACAAAGACACACACACACAGACACACACACAGACACACACAAAGACACACACACACAGACACACACACAGACACACACACATTTACACACACACAGACACACACACACACACACACACACACAGGAACCATACAAAACTTTAAGACGAGGTATGATAAAGCTCATGGAGCAGGGAGAGAGCGGACCTAGTAGCGATCAGTGAAGAGGCGGGGCCAGGAGCTATGAATCGACCCCTGCAACCACAACTAGGTGAGTACACACACTGTATAAGGTCAGGGGACAAATGTTGAAAATCTTCCTGAAAGAGGACCTCTGGAGACAGTTCATGAACATATCACCAGAGGCACACAAGCAAACAGCCACTGCAACAAACACAAGACTGACAAATTTAGTTTTCAAGAAAAACGAGGAGTCATTCACGATCTTATAGAAGGAATATGTCAGGTGCATCTTACATGTAGTATGCAGCGCCAGTATAGAACCCATATCTGGTTAGGCATGTAAGGAAGCTGGAAAAGGTGCAAAGCTTTGTAACGAAACTAGTCCTAGAGCTGAGGAGTAGAAACTAGAGGAGGGACTAGAGGAGATAATTCTAACGACACTAGAGGACTGAAGAACCAGAGGTGACGTGATGACGTACAGAATACTCAAAGGAACTGACAGGGTAGACGGGAAGAGTCTGAGTGGCGGGTTTCAAGTACCCGAGGTCACAGGTGGAAATTAAAAACACACATGAGTCACAGGAATGTTAGGAAATATTTCTTTAGCCTTAAAGTGGTGAGGAAGTGGAAGGACCTAGAGAGCGAATGCTAGAGGCACATTCCATACATAGCTTCAAGCATAGATATGACTAGGCTCACGCAGCCAGTAGTGAATCCGGTAGCGGCCAGCAGAGTGGCGGGACCAGGAGCTGAAAATCGACCCCTGCAACCACAATTAGGTGAGAGCACTTATGTGAGTACACACATATACATACACAGTTGAGCCAGAGATGAGCTAGCAAGACTTGCCTAGCATTTACCACAATTACATCTGACACTTGGAAAATAGAATATGAGAGCGACCAGACACTACTGAATTTCGAATACCGTGTGAAATTAAGCATTAAAGAGCGAACAGCAGTTGGAGGCGTCGAGAAACTAGACTTCAGAAAGGAAAACTTTGATGGGATGAGAGAATTCCTGACTTTCCTTCCAGTTCCCTTTTCCACTGGAAAGGGGAACTGGAAAGAAAGTCAAAGATGAAATGGAGTACCTAGTCGAAAAGTGCCTTTGAGGCACTTTTTTATGAACTGTATGTAGTGAACACTGAAGGCGTGGATCCTTCTATCAAAGCTCTATTCCTGTATTCCTGTAATTAGGTACACCCTTCTGGTACTGGGTTGGGCTCCCTCCGTTTGACTCCAGAACTACCTGAATTCTTCGTGACAAGGAGTAAATATTGTTCTGGAAACGTTTCTTAGATCTCCTGGTTTATGCTGACATGATAATATCACGCAGTTGCTGCAGATTTATCGGCAGTGCAATCATACTTTTATGCCTAAGTCTGACTCTGACATCTGCATGTCGCAGCAGAAGTTGCGATTTGTCAGGTCAGGGGACTTGCTTTTTTTTCAATCTTCAGCAGTCCAGTTTTGATGAGCCTGTGTCCACTGTAGCCTCAGTTTCCTGCTCTTAGCTGACAGAAGTGGGACCTTGTGTGTTTTTCTGCTGCCGTAGTCAATCCACTTCAAGGTTCAACGTGTTGTGCGTTCAGGAATACTACTATGCATACTACTGTTGTAACGCGTGGTTATACGAGATACTGTCAGCTTGAGGTAGTCTGGCCATTCTCCTCTGATTTTTCTAATTACCAAGGCGTTTTTCCCTCAGAACTGCATCTAACTGAATGTTTTGTGTTTCTCACACCATTCTCCGTAAAATCTAGAGATTGCTGTCCGGGAAAATTCCAGATCTGCATTTGTTGACATACTCCAGTCACCACGGCTGGTACCAACAATCATTTCAAAGTCAGTCATTTAGATCACATTTCTGTCCTATTCTGATGTTCAGTCCGAAAAACAACTGAACCTCTTAACATGTCTGCATGCTTTTAGGCATTGAGTTGATGCCACGTTATTAGCTGATTAGATATTTGCGTTAACGAGCAGGTGTACCCAGTAAAGTGGACACTGAATGTATCCAAATATATTGTGGAAAGGAATACCAGGATCAGTGTAGAGCTGGGGAAGAGAGAAAAAAAAATAAGGAATGATGAAAAAAATGAGATTACTTTGGAGGAACTACGGAGAAGAACTGGCAAAAAGAGTGAGAGGAATGACTATAACCAATGAAAGAATATGATGAACATGTTAAAGATTAGATTTGATTTGAGAAATGTGAAAGATATACAGAGGTGCTTGAAGAACAAGGATTATGAACTGACATAAGGAGGGAATAAACATAAGTGGAGAAAGCAACATGGAAAATTAATGAAAATTAGTTTTTCAGGAATAGGACAGAGACAAATCAGTGGTTTTAATGGTGATAAAGAAGCCAAGAAATATAGAGCAGTAGGAAATGATGAATAAATGGGATACCAGAGAAGAAAGGTAATTGTTAGGTACAGTGAAGAAGGATGAAGAGTTAAGGAACTTTAGATTAAGTAGCCACGAGAAAAGTGCTAACTACAGAACTGAAGACCTTGCTAACTACATCTTCGAGTTTCAACATTTGCTAACAGACGCCCTTAAATATCCGCTTCCTGTACCAAGAACAGTCATTAGTCACTACTCACAATATTCCATATTCCTCCACCAATTAACCTTGCCTTCCAACATCCTTCACTCACAGCAGAGATGCAAGTTTACATCTTACCTAGCGCTGTGTTACCTCTTTTTTTCACCAACACTAAAACTCATTCTGAATCACTAAATTATTAGTTTACCTACAAATCCAAGGCTCACCTAGTTATGTTTAATAGTTACTCTCCTCTCTTAACACAGCTTCATCCTACTCTTTTTCACACTCTTCCTCTGCACTCAATATCTGCCCCACCTTTTATTATCCCTCTTCCTTCATTCAAATAATCTTTAACTTATTTTGCAAATTTCTTTCCCACATAGATAATAAATTATGAAAACCGTAAACTAATCCAACAATCAACATTGTACTTAATTATCTATCAGTGAAAAACCCCATTTGACACTCAGGATGACTCCAACCAAATCAAACCAAACCACAAATAATTTCAGCATTATTCACTCACGGTAATTATCCCATACACTAATAACTCAAGCTCCTCTCTAATTATCTCACGAGGGAGCTAGGTCATCTATAAAATAAGATATACGCTTTTTTTACCGTAAACCACTTTATACCGTCAACCCCTCCCCATAACTTATGTCCATATGTCAGAGCAAGTATTAGTGTCACCTGAGGTACCAGTTTTACTTATAAGATCTATATAAAGTGTATTAGAGTTTGATACGCTTTCCAGAGGGGCAGATTAGGATTATTACATTGTAATTTATATTAGATTTACGTATTATTTTGATAATTGGTTCTGGATGTATATTCTGTGGCTTCTCTTGCCTCGGCTGGAAAATGGGCTGGAAAATAGGCTTTCAAGTTTTAATGGAAGATCCTATATTTTATTTTCAGATAGTTATTCGCATAATAACTTGCTGAATAATGCAACTGTTGCATGAGAAGAATAAGCAGAAAATTTCAAAGTTATGATAATCTCTCTCTTGTCTAAAGCAGAGGTTCTTAACCTTTTCACAAATACAGACCCCCAATGGATTGCCCAATATGTCCCTGTATTCCCTTCTCCACACTGTCGAAATCCTCATCACCAGTCCTGTTAGGTATCAGTGTGTCTTTAAAAGATGTCAACAGCTTGGTTTTGCTTTACATAAAGATATCTAGTAAAAGAACAGCTGATAGTTTATTCTAATCTAAAACAACTTTTTTAAAATTGTACAGAGATCGAGTCCCATACCCTCATTATTTGGTTACCCCTGGTTAAGAACACCCGTCCTAAAGCTACAGAATAACATTAAAGCATATTAAGTATTTGGTGTCTGTATAGCTGGGGCGAACACACCAAGAATACTTGAATGTGATATATTAACAGTATTTATACAATCAGATGAACATTTCAGTTTCTTTAAACTGACTCTACATTTGTAGGTTATGGAGCACTACCATGATACCCATCCTTCAGGCAGAACATTGCGGTGTAGAGCCGACAAGGGAAGGCATCTGAGCAATTGTGCAACTCGAGATCAAGACTCAAACCTGGTATAACATTAAAAACATCGACTCTTGGATAACCTCCCTGAGAACTTCTGAAACCAGATAGCAAATATATTGCCTGATGGAGAGATACCACGGTTGCCCTACCACAGATAATGTCGAAGTATTTTTACAATGAAAAAAAGCTGCTTGATGACAGTGCAAAAGAAAATCTTATATTTAAATCAGCGTCAGAAATTTCATTAAAGTCAATGAGGCAAGACCCACATCAGTTCAATGTTTATAAGGCAGAGTGCATCTTCCGTGGGAAAGCAAGTTCTTGAGAGGCCAAAACACAACAGCTCAAGAGCAGTTGAGAAAATCTGGAAAGTAGCTGTCAGAAAAATGGATTATAGTGTGTTTTTCATTGTGAGCAGGGAGCTGGTAGCTGCTGAAGGCTACTTTCATAGGTCTTACACACAAAGGTTGCAGATGCTGCAACACCCAGCAATGAAGCTGAAGGAGAGGGAGACAATGATGCTATGTAGGCAAACAATGATACTACAGATGAATAGTCATACAGTAAACTGTTTACATTTATCAAATAATTGTTTGACAATCCGGCTGTAGTACCTCTGACTGACCTCGCTTCTTGACGGGTGCTGGATATGAATGAGATTCACCCAAGCAAAAGCTTCGGCAAAGAAACACATCGGCCGCAAGCTGGAGTTTGGGTGAGCACTTGACACTTTCCTGAATGACAAAGAAATTTTTTTTTATCCTAACAACCATTGTATGAGTGATCTTGCAAAAGAATATCACACACTCGAAACAGAATCGCAGCTTATAAAATCAGTTATGACTGTAGTATAAATATGTAGATAACACAACAATGATGATGATAAGAGATAACATCAAGAATGAAGCTGACAGTCAAACATATCAGAACTGGAGCAAAGGAACAACAGCATTCTAGCTTCAGTGACTCTGTTCCTTTATACACTGATGACATCCAAATGTGCAAACCTAAGAGAGTGCAACGCTTTGACGAGTCCTTTAACCAGGACTTAATGTCATCAAGTGTGGCAAAATAGTCAATGAAGAACATTCTTCTCTCTGTTGCGAAATCACTATCACGAAATGTGAAACTGACAAACATACCGAACTCAGATGTACACAATAAGAAGAAAAAATTACTCATTAACTTGACCTGATGTTGTTTTTAGATTAAATCTGTTTTATGAATTTCATTTTTGTTGTAGTGGATTGGCACATTCACTAGATTATAACTGTGACAAGACCGCACGTTTAAATAATTTACACATGAAATCATCATTTATAAATATAGCCCATTTTAAAACAAGGATTTGCCACAATAGATGACACTGATAAGTGAAAAAATCTATTCCGGGTCAATGGACTGCCGAGACCTATACTTGTAGCAACCACCACATCCCCAAACATTACCACACTCCCAGGATCAATACATCCTCAATCCCTATCACCACTCCCCTCCCAACAGCCATATAACCCAAATAACATAATCATCCCCTCCTTCCCCAACAAAATCAGACACGCTGACTGACAAGAAATCCACGTATTTTATACATGCATACATTTGATTAAGAAAGTCCAAAAAATTTAATGAAAAGTCGGCAAAAAAAAAAAAAGAGGAATCACAGTTTCGGAAATCAAGTTATCTGATATCATTACAGATGGAATTTTGCCCATGAAAGACTGCATAAAGAAGGAAAAAAAGAGGATGAAGAGGAATAGCATTCCTTGCAAAAAAAAAAAAAAAAGGGAGACTAAAAAAGTCACTTTCGGGCCGTGACAATTTCTCAGATTTTATAACTTGCTTATTAGCATGGTAAGGTCCCACGGAGAATATTTGTCATTTTGCAGCGTGATAAAAAGGGTCAACTCAGTTTTATAATTACGTTCATTAAACAGTTTTATAATTACGTTCATTACATAGTGTAATAAGTTTTCGTGTGAAAAGTTATTTGGTCTATATGTTCTTAACTGCAGCTGTTGTTTGTTAAATACCCAGTCTGAGAAGTGTAGTACGCCACCATTAACAGTGAAAGAGTAACGTTATTTTGTACACCAACCAATTCAGAGAAAGATAAACAGTTGCACGTCGGGTGAAGTGTGTGAGAACAAGATAATGTTGTCGTAGCTATATTAGAGGAGCTGACCAGATACTGTGTCCAGGGGAAAAAAAACCTGTAGTACCACACTTTCCTATAGCGACTGTATAAGCTATTTGAATATAATATATATATATATATATATATATATATATATATATATATATATATATATATATATATATATATATATATATATATATATATATATATATATATATATATGTCGTGCCGATTAGGTAAAACTTGCTATTTTGGCTTAAATAGCAACACTCTTCTTGCCAAATAAGACAAGTGAAAATTTGTGTATGCAATAATTTCGCCAAAATCATTCTGAACATAACGAAAAAAATATATTTCATTGTGTTTGTTTATTATTAAATTAATGTTAACGTATCTAAAATATATATGGTTGGGTTAGCCTAAATTAAATTGCGCTTGTTGTAATAAGGTTAGGTAGGTTTTCAAAGTTTCTCTTGGTACAAAATTATAAATTCTTACATTAACATAAATGAAAAAAATATATCTTTAAACGTATAAGAGAAAATTTTATAAAGGACTTAATTTTAAATGAGTTCTTGCTAATTGACCAGTTTTACCTAATCGGCACGACATATATATATATATATATATATATATATATATATAAAATGTCGTGCCGATTAGGTAAAACTTGCGATTTTGGCTTAAATAGCAACGCACATCTTGCCATATAAGACAAGTGAAAATTTGTGTATGCAATAATTTCGCCAAAATCATTCTGAACATAACAAAAAAAAATATATTTCATTTTGTTTCTTTATTATTAAATTAATGTTAACGTATCTAAAATATATTTAGTTGGGTTAGGCTAAATTAAATTGCGCTTGTTGTAATAAGGTTAGGTAGGTTTTCAAAGTTTCTCTTGGTACAAAATTATAAATTCTTACATTAACATAAATAAAAAAAATATATCTTTAAACGTATAAGAGAAAATTTTAGAAAGGACTTAATTTTAGATGAGTTCTTGCTAATTGACCAGTTTTACCTAATCGGCAATGACATATATATATATATATATATATATATATATATATATATATATATATATATATATATATATATATATATATATATATATATATATCATATAGTTCCTTGATAATGTGAGTAGTCACGAAAGCGCTTGGAATGCTTCTATTTTTCATAGTGGTTTTCTTGCATATATATATATATATATATATATATATATATATATATATATATATATATATATATATATATCCTAGGTAGTAGGTTGGTAGACAGCAACCGCCCAGGGAGGTACTACCGTCCTGCCGAGTGAGTGGAAAACGGAAGCCTGTAATTGTTTTACATGATGGTAGGATTGCTGGTGTCTTTTTTCTGTCTCATAAACATGCAAGATTTCAGGTACATCTTGCTACTTCTACTTACACTTAGGTCACACTACACATTCATGTACAAGCATATATATACACACCCCTCTGGGTTTTCTTCTATTTTCTTACTAGTTCTTGTTCTTATTTCCTCTTATCTCCATGGGGAAGTGGAACAGAATTCTTCCTCCGTAAGCCATGCGTGTCGTAAGAGGCGACTAAAATGCCGGGAGCAAGGGGCTAGTAACCCCTTCTCCTGTATATATTACTAAATGTAAAAGGAGAAACTTTCGTTTTTCCTTTTGGGCCACCCTGCTTCGGTGGGAAACGGTCGACGTGTTGAAAGAAGAAAGATATATATATATATATATATATATATATATATATATATATATATATATAAGATGGGGTCCACCTCTGGTACAAATTGTGGGACCCATAGTATAGTCCCATGCAATCTGCTTACCATCCTTCCAGTGACTCCATCAGGACGCTTATGACTCAGACCTCAGTAGTTGGGGTTCCCGTTCAGCTGGGCAACGGGCTGTGGCGAGACTTCTCTTGATGTCACTGACCTCCTCATGTCTAGCATACTTCCCTTCTGATGTTTGACAGACGAGACTGTGTAGTCCGAATTGATCAGCTAACGCCCTGCCACAGATACACCTATGTTCGGTGAGTATGGGGGCGGCTAGGCGAAAAGCGTAACCAATCCGAATATCCTGTGGATCGAGTCGAGTGCCCAAGGAGGAATTGGGAACAGCTAAAAGGAAATCTTTTGAATGTGGGGCCTTCACCGCTATGAAACGAGCTTTGTCCTTTCCTGAAGCGTTGGTGAGCATTGCGTTGGCGATTTTTACCATGATCGGGTTGTCCCAGTGGGACTGTTTGTGCTCTTTAGGAGGAGCTGGTCTGCTTGAAGAGTCTGCAAGGGTGTCCCACAGCGTGGCTGCTTCAATGAACCTGGGGTCTTGAGCTTCTACCGCACCTCTCAAGCCACAATAAAATGTCACATTAGTTGCACTTGTGTCCTTTTACCTAACATATTGTCGGTAATTCTACCAACATTAATATATTCTGTTAGTGGGATGGATTGTGAAGGACCTGCCTTGTATGGGCCAACAGGCCTGCCTCAGTGTTCTTTCCTTCATAAGTTCTTATGTTCTAGTCCACTGGAAGCCATATATGTATTTTTTTTAGGTAAATTCTGCAATATATACCATAGGTCAGTTTAAATTGATTTAATATGTCTTAATACAATTATATAGATTGATTTTCGCAGATTTATGTCTAAAACAAATTTCCATTCTTTCTATTAGGCAGAAGACACTCTTGCCGAATAGTCAAGTAGACATTTACAGAAAAAATTTGAACATACCCATTAATAAAATCGTGTCCTCGGAAGCCTAAACAATTGTAACATCAGCAACTGAAGCTAAGGTCGCAAACTTCAGATAAAGATGTTAAGGTGTAAATTAACTGAGATGTAAATTACTAGGAATGCATATTACCGGGGTTGTAAATTACCAGATATGTAAATTACCGAAGATGTTAATTATCAAGGATGTAAATTACAAGGGATGTAATTTCCCATTAATGAAAATTATACACCCAAACAGGTGGCGGGGACAGCAAGAAACACTTCATCAACACTAAGAGTGGTCAAGACCATCAATACTAAGAGTGGTCAAGACCATCAACACTAAGAGTAGTCAAGACCATCAACACTAAGAGTGGTCAAGACCATCAACACTAAGAGTGGTCAAGACCATCAACACTAAGAGTGGTCAAGACCATCAACACTAAGAGTGGTCAAGACCATCAACACTAAGAGTGGTCAAGACCATCAACACTAAGAGTGGTCAAGACCATCAACACTAAGAGTGGTCAAGACCATCAACACTAAGAGTGGTCAAGACCATCAACACTAAGAGTAGTCAAGACCATCAACACTAAGAGTGGTCAAGACCATCAACACTAAGAGTGGTCAAGACCATCAACACTAAGAGTGGTCAAGACCATCAACACTAGGAGTGGTCAAGACCATCAACACGAAGAGTGGTCAAGACCATCAACACTAGGAGTGGTCAAGACCATCAACGCTAAGAGTGGTCAAGACCATCAATGTTCACAAGAATTACACTCTTTAATGGATGTGTAACATGGGTACCAAAAATATCAAAGAACTGTTTTGCATTAGTCGGTCGAAAGGTAAAGATGGGACCAAGAGCTAGAGGCTGATCTGAAACTCACTGGAGGTCAGAGTAGCAGCTGACACTCACTGGAGGTCAGAGTAACAGCTGGCACTCACTGGAGGTCAGAGTAGCAGCTGACACTCACTGGAGGTCAGAGTAACAGCTGGCACTCACTGGAGGTCAGAGTAACAGCTGACACTCACTGGAGGTCAGAGTAACAGCTGACACTCACTGGAGGTCAGAGTAACAGCTGACACTCACTGGAGGTCAGAGTAACAGCTGACACTCACTGGAGGTCAGAGTAACAGCTGACACTCACTGGAGGTCAGAGTAACAGCTGACACTCACTGGAGGTCAGAGTAACAGCTGACACTCTCTTTAGGTCAGAGTAACAGCTGACACTCACTGGAGGTCAGAGTAACAGCTGACACTCACTGGAGGTCAGAGTAACAGCTGACACTCACTGGAGATCAGAGTAACAGCTGACACTCACTGGAGGTCAGAGTAACAGCTGACACTCACTGGAGGTCAGAGTAACAGCTGACACTCACTGGAGATCAGAGTAACAGCTGACACTCACTGGAGGTCAGAGTAACAGCTGACACTCACTGGAGGTCAGAGTAACAGCTGACACTCACTGGAGGTCAGAGTAACAGCTGACACTCACTGGAGGTCAGAGTAACAGCTGACACTCACTGGAGATCAGAGTAACAGCTGACACTCACTGGAGGTCAGAGTAACAGCTGACACTCACTGGAGGTCAGAGTAACAGCTGACACTCACTGGAGGTCAGAGTAACAGCTGACACTCACTGGAGATCAGAGTAACAGCTGACACTCACTGGAGGCCAGAGTAACAGCTGACACTCACTGGAGGTCAGAGTAACAGCTGAACACTCACTGGAGATCAGAGTAACAGCTGACACTCACTGGAGGTCAGAGTAACAGCTGACACTCACTGGAGGTCAGAGTAACATCTGACACTCACTGGAGATCAGAGTAACAGCTGACACTCACTGGAGGTCAGAGTAACAGCTGACACTCACTGGAGGTCAGAGTAACAGCTGACACTCACTGGAGGTCAGAGTAACAGCTGACACTCACTGGAGGTCAGAGTAACAGCTGACACTCACTGGAGATCAGAGTAACTACTGCTACGCCCTCCCACTCCATCTCTTTTTATTACCTCGATCGCCTCTCCCTCCCTCCTTCCCTTTCTTATTCTTTCCCTCCGTACTTTCCCTTCCTCCCTATCTCTTTCCTTCTCCCGTCCCTCCCACCTCCCGTCCCTCCCACCTCCCGTCCCTCCCACCTTCCGTCCCTCCCACCTCCTGTCCCTCCCACATCCCGTCCCTCCCACCTCCCGTCCCTCCCACCTCCGTCCCTCCCACCTCCCGTCCCTCCCACCTCCCGTCCCTCCCACCTCCCGTCCCTCCCACCTCCCGTCCCTCCCACCTCCCGTCCCTCCCACCTCCCGTCCCTCCCACCTCCGTCCTCCCACCTCCCGTCCCTCCCACCTCCCGTCCTCCCACCTCCCGTCCCTCCCACCTCCCGTCCCTCCCACCTCCCGTCCCTCCTCCCTCCCGTCCCTCCCACCTCCATTCCCTCCCACCTCCCGTCCCTCCCACCTCCCGTCCCTCCCACCTCCCGTCCCTCCCACCTCCCGTCCCTCCCACCTCCCGTCCCTCCCACCTCCCGTCCCTCCCACCTCCGTCCCCTCCTCCCCACCTCCCGTCCCTCCCACCTGCCTGATCGTGTCAAAGGGTCATCTTATTCATTTACTGAAGTCCTCATTGACTGGTTTATCCTGGCGTTCACTGGCTACACACAACGCGTGACGTTCCTCCCTGCCCGTCCTTCCCTCCCTTTTTCCCCTTCGTTCCAATCACCTTAAACCCACCCTCCCTCCATTCCTCGCACCCACCCGAAACCCACCCACCCTTCCGAACACCCTCCCACCCTCCCTCCCTCTCGTCCACCCAACCACCCTGCCCTCTCTTCCTCGGATCAAACCTCATTGTCTCGCCTATCCCTAAGTAATATGTGACCACTACGAGTTTAGCGCTTCCCAATGAATAAAATAAAATAATTATCCAATAGTTCTCAGTATGCTATCCTTCCCACTTCCTCCTCATTCCTCTTTGTTCTCCCTTCCACTCCCTTCTCATTCCTCTTTGTTCTCCCTTCCACTCCCTTCTCATTCCTCTTTGTTCTCCCTTCCACTCCCTTCTCATTCCTCTTTGTTCTCCCTTCCACTTCCTTCTCATTCATTTTTGTTCTCCTTTCCTTTCTCATTTATTTTTGTTCTCCCTTCCACCCCTTTCTCATTACTCTTTCTTCTCCTTTCCACTCCCTTCTCATTCCTCTTTACTCGTCTTCTCATTCCCCTATATTCTTCTTCTCATTCCTCTTTGTCCTCCTTCCTTTCATATATCCTTCTCTTTTTCTCCACCTCTCCTTCATCTTCCGTTTACTTCTCTTCCACTAGCCCCTCACCTTACTATTTCCCCTTTCGTTATGAGACATTAATTACCACTTCACTTTTGCATCGACTTGACACAAAAAGAGGTTCATTAAGCGAATATTTTTTACCAGTATAAAGTCGCCCAGCCGAATGTAATTGGCGCTTGTTGAGTAAATTTGGCGACTTTTTATAACGAGTTGTTGTGTGTCACTATGTCTCAGAGTAGGCGGGGGGAAGGGACAGGGGAAGGGACAGGGGAAGGGACAGGGGAAGGGACAGGGGAAGGGACAGGGGAAGGGAGCGAGAGAAGAGGGGAGAAATTGAAGGAAGGAAAAGAGAAGGGAGTAGGGGAAAGGCATGAGGGAGGGGGAGGGGGAGAAGGGCATCGTGCTCTACAGAGTGCATCACAGAGTCAATTATCACTATATTTAACATGAAAGTGCTCTGTAGTTGGGTACCATCATAATATAATTTTAGATCTCATATTTGTGTGTGTGATTATGGATGTGACAAGGTGCGACTCTTTCCTGCTTTCTCTCGGCATGATCGGGTAAGATCACACTTCGTGGTCAGGATCCAACACGCAGGAGATAAGATCCTGTTTGCAATTCCTGCGAGATGTGAACGTGATAAGGTAGTGTAGCCTGGGATGTTGCTTACAATAATGTTGGCCAGTCAGGTATCTCCCTGATGTACATATTGGTATATATCAGGTATACTTGAGGCCTGGTCACAGACCGGGCCGCAGGGGCGTTGACCCCTGGAACTCTCTCCAGGTATACTTGTCACACACTATTGCTATCTCCTTGTAATTCATTGTTGATTCAGTTTCGTAATACAGGAGAGAATTGTCTGCTTTGCTGTAAGGGAAGATTCACTGAAAGGAGTATAAATTTTCTTCGCTTTGTATTGAATTTCAAGATACAGGAGTCTGATATTTCCTCATTTGCTTTTTGGATTCCAGTCCATTGTAGTATTTTGTTAATATGTAAGGTCGCGCCATTATTCAAAATATTGGGTAAAGACAGGATTGTGTCTGCTGCAAAATAGTTAGTTTGAATTAAGCAAGGAATTTAGCAGAGTAATAATATCGAGACTTTGATGATGCATATTCATATAATTAATTTGCTCATTTTTGGAAAAATTAAAAAAATGTCAGCTAATTGGATTTATAATAATAATATTATTATTATTATTATCATTATTATTATTTAAAAAAACACAAAACAGGTGTATCATTCAGGGCTGCAAGGGAAGGGGTGCCTTGTTAAAGAGTTAGAGGTGGGAAGGGTTAGTCTAATTGTAAAAAAAAAAAGGAATCAAAATTTATGTAAAAAGATTCGATTAAAAATAGCCATAGAGTTTACATTAAAATTAGAACACAGTGAGAGACGGGCAGCTAGATGTGTTGGAGAAGCGCAAAATAGTCTCCGTGTTCTCTAAGTCGGACACCTAATTAATAGAAAATTCACTGTCAGTACGTCCCGGTGAGTAAGACGGAGGGATGCTTGGTGCCTCAACCCGTGTGAGTCTGGTGTGTCCAACATATAACAGTTATTGCACCGATTCTTCAACGCGGCAACTATGCAGAGAACATAGTCAAGAACGCAAATGCGGTATGGCAGAAAACGGATTAACCGCAACTTACCTGCGGTCTTAAAGGCGGTGAAATAATCCTGGAAAATAGTCTGAAAATGGGAATCCCCAATTGAAGATTGAAAGGTCTTAAACTAAGGAACGATCACTGGAGCCTTAGAGTTAATTGTCTAGGATATTAGTACGGCCATAGGCCTAGCAAAACACGCCCCCTCTCTGTTTATGCTGAAGATGGGACTCAAGAAGAGCGATGGGATGTGGAGTCAATCTGAAAAGGTACTTGGAAGTCTAAAAGAGCGAATACGGAAGCGGATGTGATCGGGATGCGAATTATGAAAAATAGAAATGGGAAGCGAGATCCTAGCTGATAAAACTCCCCTGGAATGAGATTTAAGGGCTGGTTGAGGTCAGAAGTTCTTGGCCAATTTGGTGGTCATTCAGTTATCTTCCAGGCAATGTGAACTAAAGTGTGAAAACTTTAGTCCAAGTTTAATGTCCGAAGAAATGTAGATGAAATGGAGTCCAGCGAGGAGGTAGTGGACAAAACACAGGTGTGGTCGAGGAAGTTCGAGTAACCTTGATAGCAATTTGTGGAATCTTTTTTTTAATATATAAGAAAAGATGAACAAGGGCGGTGGAACATTTTCATTTTATTAAGAGAAAAATTACGGATTCAGATCTGTCTTTGTTATTGATTCAATCTTTTAATTTCATTTTATTATTGTTTCAGCCGAACTCTATCCTAAAATATCCAAATTGCATGCTGAGCATCTTTTATTTAATAAGACTTTTTATAATCGAACATACAAGTTTCTATTTTTTAGGATTATCCCCTTAAATGGAAGACATTCTGCATAAATTTTACAAATATCTATAGCAGAAATAAAAAAATAAACAAGATTAAAGAAATAATGAACATTTTTCGCACGTGTAATAACTCCCGAAAGTGTAATCCGTTTGTAGTGTTTGGTCAGTGTGAAAGCTTACTAAAAAGGTGTTTTGTTTCTGTTCAGATTCAACGAGAATGAACAGTGGGATCTGCGTGGAGGCTTTGGTGAAAGGTCAGCTAACTGTAGTACTAAGAGCAAAAGAAAGCAGTGGAATAAGCCGAGCGAGTGAGGTACGACAAGACAACATCCACACGTCCGCAGGAGAGTGAGGTACGACAAGACAACATCCACACGTCCGCAGGAGAGTGAGGTACGACAAGACAACATCCACACGTCCGCAGGAGAGTGAGGTACGGCAAGACAACATCAATACGTCCCCAGGAGAGTGAGGTACGACAAGACAACATCAACACTTCCGCAGGAGAGTGAGGTACGACAAGACAACATCAACACGTCCGCAGGAGAGTGAGGTACGACAAGACAACATCCACACGTCCGCAGGAGAGTGAGGTACGACAAGACAACATCCACACGTCCGCAGGAGAGTGAGGTACGGCAAGACAACATCAATACGTCCCCAGGAGAGTGAGGTACGACAAGACAACATCACACGTCCGCAGGAGAGTGAGGTACGACAAGACAACATCAACACGTCCCCAGGAGAGTGAGGTACGACAAGACAACATCAACACGTCCGCAGGAGAGTCTATGCAGCAAAAATACAGACAATAATATTGCAACAGAGATAGTATTAGTCGTGACGTGAAAAACATGGCAGGACTGTGTTCAAGTAGTAGTAGTGTTTATTCTCACGAACACGTAAGTAACATCGCCGCTGGTGCTACAGGGGACAAAACTGTAAATGCAAACAGAGCAAAAGACTGGTTGTAAAATTCTGAAATAAGTGTTGAGAAAATTTGTTTACTATACGTTCAATAAAACGAGCAAGTTATATCAATGGACAAATTTTTCTCCTAAATTCAGAAGTGAACTCATCAATCTGGATCCACGGTTACAATTTCAGTGTTTGGTAATAACAAAGAATAAAAATAGTTACAAAATCTTATCGAATTGAGGATAGCATATCCCTGATCTGTTTATTACTGTAAAAGAGTAAAAATAAATTCTTCCATAATTAGTTCTAGGTTAGTTTTGTTTTCTTTCTAGATTGACTGGGCACTTGTATCTGTTAAAGTCGTACCTCATTTGTATATACCCAGTCATTGTCATTTTTGTAAATCTTTAAGCTTTTTATATTTTTTTTATTACCACATCGGCAATTTCCCACCAAGGCAGGGTGGCCCGAAAAAGAAAAACTTTCATCATTCACTCCATCACTGTCTTGCCAGAGGAGCACGTCAAGTCCTAAAATCCATTGGTCTCCATTTGCTATTATCTAACACGCTCACGCACGCTTGCTGGAAGTCCAAGCCCCTTGGACACAAAACCTCTTTTAACCCCCTCCCTCCAAGCTTTCCTATTCCACCCCTACCTCTTATTCCCTCCATTACAGATTTATACACTCTCGACGTCATTCTATTTCGTTCCATTCTCTGTACATGTCCAAACCATCTCAATAACCCCTCCTCAACCCTCTGGATAACAGTTTTGGTAATCCCGCACCTCGTCCTAATCTCTTAACTACGGATTCTCTGCATTATATTCACACCATACATTGCCCTCAGACATGACATCTCCAAAGCCTCCAACCTTCTCCTTGTTGCAAAATTCACCACCCATGCTTCACACCCATAAAAGAGCGTTGGTATAACTATACTCTCATACATTCCCCTCTTTGATTTCATGGATAAAGTTCTTTCTCTCCATAAACGCCTCAGTGCATCACTCACCTTTTTACCTTCGTCAGTTATATGATTCACCTCATTTTTCATAGACCCATCTGCTGACACGTCCACTCCCAAATATATGAATGCATTCACCTCCTCCATACTCTCTCCCTCGAATCTAATATCCAATCTTACGTTTTTTTTTTTTTTTTATTCTCATCACCTTACTCTTTCCTATATTCACTTTTAATTTCCTTCTTTTACATACCCTACCAAACTCTTCAACTAACCTTTGCAACTTCTCTTCAGAATCTCCCAAAAGCACAGTGTCATCAGCAAAGAGCAACTGTGACATCTCCCACTCGCGTTATATTCTTTATCTTTAAACCCCACAACTCTTGCCAACAATCGAGCATTCACTTCTCTTACAACTCTATCTATAAATATATTGAACAACCATTGTGACATCACACATCCCTGTCTAAGGCCTACTTTTACTGGGAAATAATCTCCCTCTCGCCTACATACTCTAACCTGAGCCTCACTATCCTCGTAAAGACTCTTCAATGCTTTCAATAACCTACCTCCTATTCCATACATTTGCAACATCTACCACATTGCTCTCCTATTCACCTTATAATACGCCTTTTCCAAATCCATAAATGCCACAATAACCTCTATACCTTTTTCTAAATATTGTTCACCTATATGTTTCACTGCAAACATTTTTTCTACACACCCCCTACCCTTCCTAAAGCAGCCTTGTTCATCTGCTATCCTGCTATTCGTCTTTCTCTTAATTCTTTCAATAATAACTCTACCATATACTTTACCAGGTATACTCTGAACAGACTTATTCCCCTGTAATTTAAGTTTCCCCTTTTAATTAATGACTTCGCTGAATATTTAGCTGCCTACAGTAATTCTGTAAAAGTAGTGTATGGCTATACTGTATTTAAATTTCTTTATAAATGCTTTGTATCTGTCAAAATACCTTCGTTAAATAATTTCCACCAATACGATTATAAAAATCGTGTTCCGAGGATGAGTGGGATGGCAAGTATTATTAGCAAGTAGGTGGATAGTAGGTACTGACAACAGGTACGCCAGGTACTGACAAGCACGGTAGGATGGCAGGTACTGACAACAATTATGGTAGGATGGCAGGTACTGACAACAGGTACGCCAGGTACTGACAAGCACGGTAGTATGGCAGGTACTGACAACAATTATGGTAGGATGGCAGGTACTGACAACAGGTACGCCAGGTACTGACAAGCACGGTAGGATGGCAGGTACTGACAACAAGTATGGTAGGATGGCAGGTACTGACAACAGGTACGCCAGGTACTGACAAGCACGGTAGTATGGCAGGTACTGACAACAATTATGGTAGGATGGCAGGTACTGTCAACAATTATGGTAGGATGGCAGGTACTGTCAACAAGTATGGTAGGATGGCAGGTACTGTCAACAAGTATGGTAGGATGGCAGGTACTGTCAACAAGTATGGTAGGATGGCAGGTACTGTCAACAAGTATGGTTGGATGGCAGGTACTGTCAACAAGTATGGTAGGATGGCAGGTACTGTCAACAAGTATGGTAGGATGGCAGGTACTGACAACAAATATGGTAGGATGGCAGGTACTGTCAACAAGTATGGTAGGATGGCAGGTACTGTCAACAAGTATGGTAGGATGGCAGGTACTGTCAACAAT
Source organism: Cherax destructor (assembly GCA_009830355.1). Lineage (NCBI taxonomy): Eukaryota > Metazoa > Arthropoda > Malacostraca > Decapoda > Parastacidae > Cherax > Cherax destructor. The sequence goes on along the minus strand of WNWK01002346.1, from coordinate 153,278 downwards.
TATGGTAGGATGGCAGGTACTGTCAACAAGTATGGTAGGATGGCAGGTACTGTCAACAAGTATGGTAGGATGGCAGGTACTGTCAACAAGTATGGTAGGATGGCAGGTACTGTCAACAATTATGGTAGGATGGCAGGTACTGTCAACAAGTATGGTAGGATGGCAGGTACTGTCAACAATTATGGTAGGATGGCAGGTACTGACAACAAATATGGTAGGATGGCAGGTACTGACATGTACGGTAGGATGGTATGTACTATTGGCAAGTATATATGATATGACAGGCAAGAATTACTGAAAGACGTGATAGTATGGAAACAATGGGCGCGTTTTGAAAAAAAAGAAAAGTTAAGGTAAGCGAATGAGGCGAGTAAGCTTTTCCATAAAGCCAAAGTAAGAATATTAATAAATATTTATTTTACAAATAGCTCAATTAAAGTTTTGTCGAGCTTCGAGCCAGATGATTATTGACTTTGCTGTAAAATTCTGACTTGTTCAGGAGGTTTCATAGTAATTCTTTTTCAATTCATAGAAGAGTAAAGCTTTGCAATCTTTATTGACCTTGAATTATTTTGAGAAATTTTGAATTCGTTTTAAAGCGGAGGACCAGCTTAACCTTTTTAGGTACCAGTATGACTTCAAAAGATGTCAATATCTTGGTTTTTACTTTACATGTGAATAACTTGGAACATAACATCTGATAGTTTAATCTAACAATTTTTTTTAAATTGTTCAGAAATCGAATCCCATAACCCCCTTATTTGGTTCCCATGCCTCCAAGGGGTATGTATACCCCCGGTTAAGAACCTCTGATCTACATGTACAGTTATTACTGGAACCATTTAAATTGACTCATTCAGCTCTAGGAAATTCTGATTATTTTTGTTTTACTTCTCTCATGTAAATAATTCAAAACTGTGATTTCTCTGTTATAGTTACACTTCCGTCACTGAAGAACAAGTGAGAAAAACACTTGTGTTTTATGGGAAACCTTCATTACGATGCTTCGACCATGACCGGACTTTATCTGAATATAAAAACGTATATACACATCATATAAGGCAGGATATCCTCGTAGTTTTGTATACATAATCAATTTCTCTCTTGGACAAACCGTGGTAACAAATATTCTCCATCAGACGTTGCAATATTTTCGCTCCATGACGACTTGTGCCATCGTTTGACTTCTGAAAAACATTCTCCTAAAATTTCTTTCTAAACTCATAGAATGACAAACACGGTAAAAGCACAGATAATCTTAATGAATGCATATTTGGAAATCTGTTTTTGATCAGGTTAATTATCGTGTCGCATTTGTGAGGTGCTGCGGTGGCAGCCATCAGGAAGAAGTAGACGTCCACGAAGACACTGTTTTTTTGCTTCCCAATTTTCTAGCAAAAATTATTTCTTTTTACTGACTTCAATAAATATTTTTTTTTTGAGGGGGGGGGGGAAATTTCTACATCAAAATGCTTTTTCACAGGATGTAGATTGATCCGAATCTTTTTTTTTTTTTACGTTGATTTCGGAAAAATTGTATGAATAGTGTTTATATTAATATCTTATATCTTACGTCTGGATGTGGCATATCATTTTGCTATGCAATAGAGTGGAAGATAATATTGCAGATGCAATGTTACGTATTCCAGGGAGAGATATTCAAGTAGGAAAGGCTCCTGTATAAGAAATTTTAGATTTACATTCACTCGTACATGAAAAATGCAGAATACTCTATAAAATTAAATTGTTAATAGAGAGAGATTTTAATTTTGAAGATTTTTATTTATAGGGTAAGCAATGCTTACGAAGTTTCTTACAAGCACATCAATGAATGGCAGATATTCTTGAAAAATATGGTAGGATGGCAGACTTTTATTTCCATTCAGTTTTGTTTCCATTTTTTTGCCCATGATTGGGCCTCAGCAGTACCGCAGTTTAATTGGTAATTTTATTTGCGAAAACCAAACAACATTCCTCATACAGGGTAGAAACCTGACCAACATTGGTTCCCATCATAGCAAACTCTTCCATGTGTATCCTGAAGCATGTGTTTGATGCACCTAACTACTTCACAGACACACAGACACACACTTCTGTCGACAGCATCCCTTGTGGTGAATATATTCTTGATGAAGAACCGCCAGCAGCATCCACACTCGCATCTTTTAGCATAGGCCATTGTGACTAATTAATCCATGTTAATCTGTTAAGCATTTAATCTGGGAAGCTACTTTAAGCACGACTACACCACCACTCTTGGCACAGAGAGAGAGAGAGAGAGAGAGAGAGAGAGAGAGAGAGAGTCAGACAGACAGATAGAGAAGGGGGGGAGGGAAGGAGAAAGAGAGAGAGAGAGAGAAACAGAGAGCAAAAACAAGAGAAAAACGACAAGATTTGGTTGGAAAAGTTATGTTAATTAACGGAGTGGACGATAAGGACAGAAATAATAAGTGTGATGGGATGCAGACTCTGGTAATGATGATAAGAGAAAAAAAAAAGAGCTGATGGAAAGATAAGAGGAAAGACAAGTTGGGCATCATAGAACGATGGGAAAAACGAGAAAAACACCTACGATGATAAGCAAATACATGAGGTGAAAAAGTCGATTATTTACTACCTAGTAACGTTGTGGTCGATAATAAACGAGAAATAACGATGATGAGGGGGAGTAGGTGAGGAATAGCCGTGTTGGTAGCCCAGAGGAGCACTGATAACAGTCTAAGAAACGATGATAACGGCGGAGCAGTAACAACAACAGTGATGAAAACAGCAGAACAGAAGCAATAGAAGTAGTGCTGATAATGAGGGAGGAGCAGTAGCGCTGGTGCAATGAGCAGTAGCGCTGGTGCAATGAGCAGTTGCAACATCGTTGATAACGACATAAGATAAGATTTCTTCGGATTTTTAACCCCGGAGGGTTAGCCACCCAGAATAACCCAAGAAAGTCAGTGCGTCATCGAGAACTGTCTGTCTTATTTCCACTGGGGTCCTTAATCTTGTCCCCCAGGATGCGACCCACACCAGTCGACTAACACCCAGGTACCTATTTGCTGCTAGGTGAACATGACAACAGGTGTAAGGAAACACGTCGAAATGTTTCCACCCGCCGGGAATCGAACCCGGGCCCTCCGTGTGTGAAGCGAGAGCTCTAGCCACCAGACCACCGGGCCACCCTAACAGTAACATCTGTAACCATAATTATAGTAAAGAAGCAGTAGTAGCAGCAGAAGCAGCAGTAGCAGCAGAAGCAGCAGTAGCAGTAGAAGCAGCAGTAGCAGCAGAAGCAGTAGTAGCAGCAGAAGCAGTAGTAATAATTATAAAAGCGATTCAGCAGCAGTTGCAATGATAAAAGCGAAGTAGCAGCAGTAGCAGCACTAACTGCGGCGATAACAGCAGAGCAGTAGCAGTTGGGGAAGACAGATGCGTCAAAAACAGCAGCAACAGGAGAAGCAACAGCAGGAGCGGCATCAACAGAAGCAACAACAACAGGAGTAGCAGCAGCAGAAACGGCAGCAGTAGAAGCAACAATTAGCTTTTGTTCCCACTTTAAAAATATCATATAGAATAGGGTAACGGCACGCTACTGATATACAAGACTTTGCTAAAAAAAAAAAAAAGAGAAGCAGCAACGTCAGCGGCAGCAATAACAACAACAATAACAAAGGTTTATGGTTATGGAAGTGGTGTAAAGAAGAATGATTGGTAATATGACGTGATAAAAAGGGTAGTAAGTGAGGAAAAACTTTGCATATGAAAGGTTTTTACAGTGCAACAAAGGAATACGAAAGCCAGAGTATATGGAGAGGAAAAACATTTTGCACGCGTGGTGAGGGTGTGTAAAAAGAGAGCAAATGAGAGAATGAGTGAGGCTTTCACCAACAATGTTTTCTGAGAAAAAGAAAAATAATGGAAAGATATTAATAAGTTGGATATAAATGAGGAGTAAATGGAGTTGACAGTGGAAGGAATGGAAAGATGGAGAGAACATTGTGAGGGGTTGTTAAATATTGTTGAAAGACTGGGAGGGACAAGCTCTGGTGTAAGTTAGGAAGATAATAATATTGGTAGAATTACCGACAATATGTTAAGTAACGGCTTGAGAAAGCTCCTGGAGAGCGAAACGTTGCCACAATAAAATGTCACATTAGTTGCATTTGTGTCCTTTTACTTAACAAGTTAGGAAGAGCCAGACCAGTGTATGGAACAAGTGTTTGAGGCAATGGATAGGATGAATTAGGGAAAGTAGTTGGGATAGATACTGAAATTAGGACAGGTACTGAAAGAAGATTGGGATATAGTTTGGAATGGCAGGAGTATTTGTTTAATATATGCATGAAATAGGGAAGGTACCTAAGGACAGTAGAATTATTATTGCAAGAGTTAGAGGACAAACATAAAGTGAGACTGCAGAGAAACAAGGACAATATAAAAAGGGAAGAAGATGTGAGAACCAAATTATCACACCGTCATATATTTGAATACCAAAATAAGTGTATGGAGCTGTTTGATGACAGACACATGTTAAATACTTTGGTATCTTCATTGCTGTAGCCTCTCTTCTGCACAAGAGGCTTCTTCAGTTGAATACAGGCGAGTATAACAGTGGAAACATTAGTAGTATTGAGGTGATCAGTCTCTCAGCCTAGGTGAGGGGTGGTCAGTCCCTCAAGCCTAAAGAAGTAGCTGGAGGTAACATCACAGAGGAGCGTGGCACATTATTGAAAGTAGGTCATGCTAAACAGTTTAGGACACAAATTCCAGAAAACTTACCCTCTAGAAGATAATGTAATGTTGCTGTGTCAGGCAAATATATTATTGATTGAATATATTAGTGACTAACGAGCCACGCTTGCTTGTGATGTCACCGCAGCTAACTACACACTGACCACAGCCTTTCAAGGCTCAGGGACTGATCACCTGAAAACTACTACTACAGTCTTTGACTTAAGAGACCTGTTGTGCTGGCGAAACGTTTCGGCAGTAAAGATACCAAAGTTTATCGAAATTGTAAACCAATGATATAAGGAACCTTTTATTGCATATAAGGATTTAGTAACGTGGTGATAGGAATAGGTAGTAGGTTATTAAAGGCAGTAAAGATTTTTTAAGGAGAGTAAGGCTCAGTGAAAGGTATGTTGGAGAGATTATTTTCCAGTATATAGGAATGTGTAATGTTACTATGATTGCTTAACATAAGAAAGGGCAGTAGGTGAGTTGTCAAATTTGGAGAGAGGTGTGTGCAAGATAGCTATTGAATGAACAACAAAAGGAATGTATTTCCTTCTTTGGGTCACATTATCTTGAAAGTAAACTGCATATGTGGTAAAATAAATTATAAGAGCTGTAAAAAAGTAATAATAATAATAATAATGAATCAGTTAACATGTTTTCATTTATTTTTCCTAATGACTTTAATAAGATATTCATGACTTTCTTTAATATTTGACGGTGTTTCTTCCTGACTGTTTTCTTGTTTCCGGCTGTGTTGCCGGAGGGTGGAGAGATAGTTTTGTTTTTCTTTCTCCATTATTACGTGTCCAGAGGAGACAGTACGAATATCTTAAACATTTTTATTCTGATGCTACTTGCTTCTTGTATGTCCTTCATAGTGCACAACCTCTTCATCATTGAAGGACATGCAACGAGATGTATTCTTAAGATAAATTAGGTATAATGTAAATAACATATTGACGATAATAATGAGAAAATGACATATTTCTGAACAATAAGTCATTGAAACAGGTTTTCACTCTAAGTAAAGCTTTATTAAGTAATGTGATTAAGCTCTGCACACAACGAAATTTTATACTAATAAGAGGTTGTTCGTCAGTGTAAGTCTTATAAATTACTTTTGCTAAACTTACCTTAGGATAGCTGGAAATAAATAAAATTATGAATTCATGAACATTTTAAACTGGTGTTTACACTAAGAAAATGTGTGTGTGTGTACACTTAACTATTTGGGGATGAAGATCGGGTCACAGCTCCTGGCCCTGCCTCTCCGCTGGTTGTTACCGGGTTCCTCTTCTCCTGGCTTTGAGAGCCTTATTATACCTGTTGTTAATGCTATATCTAGAAACTACTACTACCACTTCGCTGTCCAAGTCATTCCACTCCCTGACCACTCTGAGACTAAAGAAATATTTCCTTACAACCCTGCAACTCATCAGTGTTTTTAACTTCTAGCTGCATCCTAGTATACCTGTTTCCCGCCTCTCAAACAGTGTGCCCCTGTTCACCCTATAAATTTTTTTTAATATTTTTTTTACGTTTTCATCATGTCACCTCTTGTTCTTCTATCCTCTGATGTCACTAAATCTTTAAGCTGCTTTAGTGTCTCCTGAGAGCTTATACCCCTTATCTCAGGGACTAGTCTCGTTGCTAACCTCTGCCTTTTATCCGACGTGATTCATCAGGTGTGAGTTCCATACCTCCAACTGATATATGCAGTACACGAGTTTTTTTTTTTTTTTTGAGGATTCTGGAAGCTAATTTTTGATCTGGCAGATGCATATATACTGCAGAGTATATTAGGTTGAAGTGCTACTCAGGTAGTATGCTCGGTACTACGCTCATCCCAGATGAGTGGGCGCTGACCTTGGTGTGAGCCTGTGGGTGGGCACTGACCTTATTTTGCACGTGTGGGCAGGCACTGGCATTGGTATTGATGGGTACTAACCAAGGTGTGGGCGTGTGGGTGGGCACTGATCTTACTTTGCACGTGTGGGCAGGCACTGATATTGGTATTGATGGACACTGACCGTGGTAAGAGCGTGTGTGGGGGGGGGCGTACTGACCTTGGTGTGGGCGTGTGGGTGGAGGGTTGCGGTGCAGGTGAGCACTAGAGTGGAGCCTGTCTTGATGTAGAGCTCTGAGGGTCCCATGATGTTCGCTCCGGCCGCTGCTCCATGAAGACGCCGATCAAGGTGTCACCGTCGAGCGTCAACGTGAAACGGAAAGACAACCGTCAATGGTCCAAGGTCACGGGTCAAAGGCCAAAGAAAGAGAAACATGTTAGTGTCTAAGACCCACGTTGATCTCGTCAATTTCCCCATTATTCATAAAAAGATTATTGATATATTCACAAGCAAGACGTAAAATACGATTAGAAAATACTGCAAGTGGAGCAAATACTCAATATAGAGAAGCCAGAGGCGGTGTTACCATTCAGCTATCAGAGCATTCACATAATAACAGGTCACTACACAACCCGCACATAGGCGAAAGGAACTTACGTCGTCATGAATTTTTTTCTCTTATTTGCTGGATTATTTGTGTATTGAACCAGTGACGGTATTCTGAATTTTAATTCTTTAACAGATCTGGCCGTCAGAGGCCTGATGACAATTTCTGGTCTCATCTCTGATTTACTGACTCTCTATAAATATTACGAATTTTATTATTCGTCAACATTTTTAGGTTAAGACACTCGCTAGCACCAAGAATGAATACTGAAGACACTCGCTAACACCAAGAATAAATACTGAAGACACTCGCTAACACCAAGAATGAATACAGAAGACACTCGCTAAGACCAAGAATAAATACTGAAGACACTCGCTAACACCAAGAATGAATACTGAAGACACTCGCTAACACCAAGAATAAATACTGAAGACACTCGCTAACACCAAGAATGAATACTGAAGTCACTCGCTAACACCAAGAATAAATACTGAAGACACTCGCTAACACCAAGAATGAATACTGAAGACACTCGCTAACACCAAGAATGAATACTGAAGACACTCGCTAACACCAAGAATGAATACTGAAGACACTCGCTATGACCAAGAATGAATACTGAAGTCACTCGCTAACACCAAGAATGAATACTGAAGTCACTCGCTAACACCAAGAATGAATACTGAAGTCACTCGCTAACACCAAGAATGAATACTGAAGACACTCGCTAACATCAAGAATGAATACTGAAGTCACTAGCTAACACCAAGAATGAATACTGAAGACACTCGCTAACACCAAGAATAAATACTGAAGTCACTCGCTAACACCAAGAATGAATACTGAAGAGATACTTTTCATAATATTTTTTTACAAATTCAACATTTGTAACGTTTTGAGAAAATAATATATTTGTGAAAAAATTACTAGAGCATACGAATAGATAAAATTTCAAAATATCCTTATTAAAACAATGCAAGTACCATAATACTGAACCACAGAAATTAACTCTCAAGTGCCTTTGTACAGAAAGAAACCACCGCTCAAGAAAACTGACAACAGCTAAAATATTCACAATTAAATTACGCATTTTTAAAGGGTTAGTACGAGAACAATACTGCGTAAATTAATCTAAATTACTTATTAAATTACTACTGAAGTCTATACAAATGTTTTAGCATACACTGTAAAAGAAGCTAATTGCGAAATATTACAAAAAGGTGAAAACTCTGTAAAATACCTCATAGAAAAGTCCTTTATGGTAGATAAAAGTAAATATTTAGCAATGTTACGAGTTAATAGTCCAAGTCGGACCGAAACGTCGTAATAAGTTTTTTTTCTCCTATATTCGGTTTATTTGTGTATTGTTCGTCACGGTATTGTGTCTTTTTATTCTTAATATAAAGTGATTTAATAGCTGTATCTTATTAAAGCTTTGGTTTTAATTTCAGCATCTGCGAAGACACAAGCAAATTAACATCAAGAAATATTGTGCATTTACTAAAAAATCTTGAGTTTTTTAATGAAGTGTTTGAGTGCCACTAACCAGTCACCTTGTTTACACATTACAGTCACAGAGCTGTACCGTCTCAACTACAGAGCAGTACCGTCTCAACTACAGAGCTGTACCGTCTCAACTACAGAGCAGTACCGTCTCAACTACAGAGCAGTACCGTCTCAACTACAGAGCAGTACTGTCTCAACTACAGAGCAGTACAATTTTCAACTACGAGCAGTACTGTCCAACTAAGAAACAGTACTGTCTCAACTTACAGAGAGTACTGTCTCAACTACAAAGCTAGATACCGTCTCAACTACAATAGCATTTTGTCTTCAACTACAGAGCATACTGTCTCAACTACAGAGCAGTACTGTCTCAACTACAAGCAGTACTGTTCACTACAGAGCAGTACTGTCTCAACTACAAGCAGTACTGCTCAACTACAGAGAAGTACTGTCTCAACTACAGACAGTACTGTCTCACTACAGAGCAGTACTGTCTCAACTACAGAGCAGTATGTCTCAACTACTGAGAGTACTGTCTCAACTACAAAAGTCTGTCTCAACTAAAAGAAGTACTCGTTCAACTACAAGCAGATGTAATAACTGAAGAGATACTTTCATAAATGGCTTTTACAAATGTCCAACATTGAAGTTTGTCCACAGAATATTTCAATACAAGCTAGTACGTCAATCAGAGAATACCTTAACTACAGACAGTACTTCAACTACAGAGATACTGTCTATACAGAGCATACTCCTCAATAGAAGTACTGTCTAACTCAGCAGTACTCTCAATAAAGCAGTATGTTCAATACAAGCATACGTCTAACTACACAAGTTACTATAATTCAACTACAGAGAGTACTGTCTCAATGGATACTCTAATACAAGCAGATCTCACTACAGACAGTACTGTCTAACTCGAAGCATACCGTCTCAATACAAGCGTATGTCTAACTACAGCATACGTTACTACAAGCATACTGTCCAATCTACAAGCAGTACCGTCTCATACTAAGAGCAGTACTGTCTCAACTAAGAGCATACTGTCTCAAATACAAGGTACTGTTCAACTACAGAGCAGTACGTCTCAAGCTACAGAGCAGTACTGTCTCAACTACAGAGCAGTACTGTCTCAACTACAGAGCAGTACTGTCTCAACTACAAGCAGTATGTCTCAACTACAGAGCAGTACCGTTTCAACTACAGAGCAGTACTGTCTCAACTACAGAGCAGTACGTCTCAACTACAGAGCAGTACGTCTCAACTACAGAGCAGTACTGTCTCAACTACAGAGCAGTACCGTCTCAACTACAGAGCAGTATGTCTCAACTAAGAGCAGTACTGTCTCAACTACAGAGCAGTACTGTCTCAACTACAGAGCAGTACTGTCTCAACTACAGAGCAGTACCGTCTCAACTACAGAGCAGTACTGTCTCAACTACAGAGCAGTACTGTCTCAACTACAGAGCAGTACTGTCTCAACTACAGAGCAGTACCGTCTCAACTACAGAGCAGTACTGTCTCAACTACAGAGCAGTACTGTCTCAACTACAGAGCAGTACTGTCTCAACTACAGAGCAGTACTGTCTCAACTACAGAGCAGTACCGTCTCAACTACAGAGCAGTACCGTCTCAACTACAGAGCAGTACTGTCTCAACTACAGAGCAGTACTGTCTCAACTACAGAGCAGTACTGTCTCAACTACAGAGCAGTACTGTCTCAACTACAGAGCAGTACTGTCTCAACTACAGAGCAGTACTGTCTCAACTACAGAGCAGTACTGTCTCAACTACAGCAGTACCGTCTCAATGAGCATACGTCTCAACTACAACGTACGTCACTAGCAGTACTGTCTCAACTACAGAGCAGTACTGTCTCAACTACAAGAGGTACTGTACCTCACTACAGAGCAGTACTCTATACGCGTGTCTCAACTACAGAGCAGTACTGTCTCACTACAGAGCAGTCCGTCTCAACTACAGAGCAGTACTGTCTCAACTACAGGCAGTTGTCTCAACTACAGAGCAGTACTGTCTCAATACAAGCGTACTTAATAAGCAGTACGTCTCAACTACAGAGCTAGTACTGTCTCAACTACAGAGCAGTACTGTCCACTCACAGACGCAAGTACTGTCTAACTACAGAGATCGTTCAATAAACTGTCTCAACTACAGAGCAGTACGTCTCAACTACAGAGCAGTACTGTCTCACACGCATCCTAGAGCAGTACTGTCTCAACTACAGAGCAGTACCGTCTCAACTACAGAGCGTACTGGTCTCAACTACAAAGCAGTACTGTCTCAACTACAGAGCAGTACTGTCTCAACTACAGAGCAGTACTGTCTCAACTACAGAGCAGTACGTCTCAACTACAGAGCAGGTACTCGTCTCAACTACAGAGTACTGTCACTACGAGCAGTAGTCAGACAGTACTGTCTCAACTACAAGCAGTACTGTCTCAACTACAAGCAGTACTGTCTCAACTACAGAGCAGTCTTACACAGGCAGTACTGTCTCAACACAGAGAGTACGTCTCAACTACAGAGCAGTACTGTCTCAACTACAGAGCAGTACTGTCTCAACTACAGAGCAGTACTGTCTCAACTAGATCTCAATGAGCAGTACTGTCTCAACTACAGAGCAGTACTGTCTCAACTACAGAGCAGTACTCGTCTCAACTACAGAGCAGTACTGTCTCAACTACAGAGCAGTACCGTCTCAACTACAGAGCAGTACTGTCTCAACTACAAGCAGTACTGTCTCAACTACAGAGCAGTATGTCTCAACTCAGAGCAGTACTGTCTCAACTACAGAGCAGTACTGTCTCAACTACAGAGCAGTACTGTCTCACTAGAGCAGTACTGTCTCAACTACAGAGCAGTACTGTCTCAACTACAGAGCAGTACTGTCTCAACTACAGAGCAGTACTGTCTCAACTACAGAGCAGTACTGTCTCAACTACAGAGCAGTACTGTCTCAACTCAGGCAGTACGTTCAACTACAGAGCAGTACTGTCTCACTACAGAGCAGTACTGTCTCAACTACAGAGCAGTACTGTCTCAACTCAGAGCAGTACTGTCTCAACTACAGAGCAGTACTGTCTCAACTACAGAGCAGTACTGTCTCAACTACAGAGCAGTACTGTCTCAACTACAGAGCAGTACTGTCTCAACTACAGAGCAGTACTGTCTCAACTACAGAGCAGTACTGTCTCAACTACAGAGCAGTACTGTCTCAACTACAGAGCAGTACTGTCTCAACTACAGAGCAGTACTGTCTCAACTACAGAGCAGTACTGTCTCAACTACAGAGCAGTACTGTCTCAACTACAGAGCAGTACTGTCTCAACTAGACAGTCATCAGATCAGAGCAGACTGTCTCAACTCAAGAGTAACTTAAAAGAGCAATCTAGGTAGGCAGTACTGTCTCAACTTACTCAATCATGACTGTCTCAGAACAGCAGATTCCACACTGGCTCTCTAGACACATGAGAGTACGTGATCACCACAGAGCTGTAGTCACCAATGAGTCTCTATTAGATACACCTAAACAAGAGTAGAACAAAAGAATCTCGTGGATACCCCAACGAGTTACTAATATCACGTTCAGATACACCATTCCATCACTCTCTAGATACACCATATGAGTCTCGTAGATACACCACACGAGTCTCGTAGATACACCATATGAGTCTCGTAGATACACCATATGAGTCTCGTGGATACACCACACGAGTCTCGTGGATACAACATCAGATAAACTGTCCATCACTTCTGAATGTAAACAACTTGCTATTTACAGGATGCAACTACATTTTCATTTCTTGGACGGAAGTGATTAACAACAACATAATAATAATAATAATAATAATAATAATAATAATAATAATAATAATAATAATAATAATAATAATAATAATAATAATACTGTTGCTTTGGTTGTTGTATCACTAACATATTACTGGAGGGGCACATCAGAAGTAACAGAGCTGCCTGTACGCGTCTGGCAAAATCGAGAAAGACATTAATTAATGTAAACTCATCAGAGTCCACCAAGTCCTTGTATATGACGTACGTCACACCTGTCAGTGTGTACGTATTACCAGCAATGAGCTATCAAGGGAGTAAACGTGTCAGGAAGCTAGAAAAATCCAGAGAGTCACCACTTTATTAAATCCAGAGCAAATACAAATAACCACCGAGTAAAGTACTAGATCATACATCAGGAATAAATAAGAACCCGAGGAGACACTATTACGATATACAAGCTACTCAATGCAAGTGGAAGCAGATTTCATGCACAGTTTTAAGACCAGGAATAGATTGTTTGTCGATGAGCAATTGAGAGGAGGGGCCAGGAACCGAGCCTCGAAACCAAAAATAAATTACAGCCACGCGAGTACGTACACAGGCACACGCACGCACTCAGAAGCATACAACCTTGAACAACTTTCAGTAGTAAGACATCGCCAAAGTTACATTAAAAACAAGGTAACTTGTGATTAAAGAACTTTCTCTTGACATGACCTTAGAAAGTTTAGTGAGGAGGAAGTGAGGGAGGGTTGCAGAAAGGGAGGATGGGAGGGAGGGAGAGTGTGAAAAAGAAAGAAAGGGATAGAAGAATTGATGACACAGAGGATGGAGGGGATGCATTAATGATACAAAAGGAGGAGGAAGAGGAAGGAGGGAGTACATAGAGACTCACATAGCAGAGGATTTGGAGGTTGACAACCTAGGCTATCTGCTAGGAACTATCTTCTTAAGTTTAGATTAAAGACTATCGTGCATTATTTAAGTTAGACATGACTAGTAAAGCTCCCCACCCACCACTCCCTTAGGCTCTGAAAAGTGGCATAGAATTTATAGGAGAGATGGAAGGCATGGGCTATGACTACTACTACTTAATTAGTACTTTTTCGATAGTAACTACTGATCGTCCTGATGCAGTTGCTGAATAAACTTCAGGAAATCGTTGATTTCACTTTCCCCAGCATAGTATCTAGTTCAGTCCTATATCTTAACATTGCTTGTCTAGTTGTGCCCGGGGAGTCCCGGGCAAAACTACTCGTTAATTTCCTAAAGTATGATTCAGTTCATACTGACGGGTCTAAGAACGAAGGTGGTGTTGGCTTTGCTGTGATTGTCGTTGAGGACAATCACAGTTACCAAGAGAATTCTGTGTTATCTGCAGAGCTCCATGCAATGCTTGTTGTTCTTGTCCTAATACCTGGCTTAATTAACTCGGATTCCCAGTATGTTCTGTCTTGCCTGGCCCAGTACACTTCTGTCCACCCTGTGGTCCTAGAGACCCAGGAGTGGAGAGCGTATCTCCACACATTGCATAAGTACGTAGAATTCTGTGGGTGCCCGGATCTTGTTGTTGTTCCAGGAAATAAACGGGCGGATGCCCAAGAAAAAGCTGCAGTAGAGATTCCACACTACAGCAGACTTTTGCCTAACACTGACTTAATAAGCCATATCCACAGACGTGTCCTTGGGAAGTGGCAATCCCGGTGGGCCTTGCCGCTAGGAACATGTTACACAGGGCTCGGAAGGACATGACTCTTGCCCGCCTCCTTCAGCATGAATCGTCACTTTAAGACTAGTTCCTATCGATTGAGGATTGGAAAACCGCGTCTCCCACAGCCACGTGTTAGCAGGTGCTCCTGTCCCTCTCTGTGCAGCCATTTAAATACACAGGTATTTGTAAACAAATGCCTGTGCATTTAAATGGCATAATTCCCACAAACAGAAGAAAAGGCTACACTGCAGAGGTTAATCAGGTCATACAGAAAATACAAAATACATTAATGAATATATTCATGGTAGATGTGCAGCGTGAAATCTCTGCAGAGGTGAACTGAAAAAGACTAATCTTTCGGGGAGTAGCGTCCTGTATCTTCTAAATAAAGACTGTAGTCTCTGACAAGCTGGTTTCAGCAGATGTCAGTTTTCCAGTGGTCACACAAAGTGCATTTCTTCTAATTGATCTGATATTTACAATGCGTTTGTCCAGTTGGTTCTTGAAGGACTTATTGCTTTTACATTTAAGTCTTCAGTGAGCAGGACATTCTAATGTTTTATATCACTACCAAAAAAAAATTGCCTTTACCCGCATTAATGTTGCACCTGAGAAATGGTATGGTGATACCGACAAGATGTTGGATAAAGGTACTTATGTATAGTACAAGACATTTATTATAGGAAACATTTCGCCACAAATGGCTTCTTCAGTCCTAATACAGAGATAACTAAGAAACGAGTATATATAGTGGCAGGAGTCAGGTGAGAAGCCCGCGAGAGTAGTAATAGTAGTAGTAGTACAATTGTGTATTAATATTGGTAGAATTACCGACAATATGTTAAGTAAAAGGACACAAATGCAACTAATGTGACATTTTATTGTGGCAACGTTTCGCTCTCCAGGAGCCACAATTAGTTGCATTTGTGTCCTTTTACTTAACATAGTACAATTGTGGTGAGATGGGTTGGGTTTGAGAAGGACCTGTTAACATCATGTTACATCGGACTCCAGAATGGGTAATATCCTGTTAAATTAGACACATATGCAACACTTGGGTATCTTTATTGAGGAAACGTTTCGCCACACAGTGGCTTCATCAGTCCAATACAAAGTAGAAAGTAGTAATAAGAGGAGGAGTTTGAGGTAATCAGTCCCTCGGCCTTTGTATTGGACTGATGAAGCCACTGTGTGGCGAAACGTTTCCTCAATAAAGATACCCAAGTGTTGCATATGTGTCTAATTTAACAACTTGTCGGTTCTCTGAACCATTCATCTACATCCTGGGTAATATCCTGTTGATCAGTATTTTGTATATAGTGTAACTTCCGGAATTTTGGTGGATAGTGTTACTGACAGCAGTTAGGGCAGCCTCCTAAACTTTCTTCCTAAATAACTAATCTAGCCTCACTGAATTTCTTTTTGTCCAACATCGACCCCTGTGTTGGACACATGCGTTACCACGATCATCAAGGTTGTAAACGTTTTTGTGTCCCCTGATCCTAATAACCAGAGATCTGGTTGTTTCTACCACATATATATTGTCACCCCTTCCCCCCACATACACACATGGCATTGTATAAACTCCTGCGCTCTTGCCAGAGTCATTCTTGTGTTTTTGCTCTAGGTTTTTAATAGTAGTTGAAGAGCTGGTGGATATTTTACCAATATTCTGTCAAGTATTTTAGAAAAGTTAGTTGCAACGTCGTTGACCGGTAAAACTATGCAACTTGTAGGCTTTCCTACAACTGCACTGGTGTTAGTCTTGTTAAAGATGCGTGTCGCCCGCTTCCTGCAATCACGTATGATGTGTAAGAGGAAGTGTAGCGAAATGAATGATTGTATGATGTATTGCATTCTTCCCTATAGGAACTGCGGACTTGAAATTTTATAAGCTCTCAGAAAGAAGCTATAATTTTTTTTTTTTTAGTGTATGATGAGAAGAAATGTAGGTTGGTATACGGTAGACTTTAAAAGAAAGTCTGTTTTCACCTATGATTAGAGCACATGGCTGGCTGGCTGGCTGGCTGTCTGTCTGTCTGTGTGCAATTTATGCATCAGAAATAACTGGGTGTCCTCCTCCTCAAGTGGAAACCTAACTGTAGGTTCCAGAGTGTTTATGGTGTTGAGAATGTCACACACTTCTAGATATTTGGGTACAATTACCAAACTATAATCCACGTACCGCATCCACATAACTTATCTAAGGATGGTATTTAAGATCCGACTGCATTCCAGGTCCTCCATATTTAAATTGGCAGTACTGTGGTAAGGTACAGTGAACTCTGTATCATTATTTATCACTTTGCGAAGGTCAGTGGCTTGATCAACCGGAGCATTTGTGAAAGAGGCAGTGACGTCGAAACTTGCAAGCTTTTTTTCACACGTGTCGAGATCCCTCACACGGTTGAGGTCGTCACCCGAGGGAACTCGGCATGATAAGAAACTTGCAGCTTTCGATATTACTGCCTTTTCCACTAATGTTACCTGTACTTTGCCAGGATTTTGTGAGCCTCGTCGAACTATGTGTTCGTTATAAGTTTTATATTTAAAGACAAGTATAAACAACTGTTCGAGTTAGCCATGGGCTCACCCCTTAGTGCATTACTTGCCAATTTGTATATGGAGGACCTAGAATCCAGACGGATCCTCAATACCGTCTCTAGATCAGTTACCTGGATGCGGTATGTTTATTATATTTTGGTCATTTTGCCCAAAACTCTAGAAGTACGTGACATCCTCAGCACAAACACTCTGGAAACTAAAAGTAAATTTACACTAAAGAAGAAGGACAACCAGTTACCATTTATCGATGTATTTCTACTCACAAGAACGACGATCTACATTTCTTTTCATCTTGATTCCAAAAATAAAAGATGGATGGTTATAGGCTTCTTTATGAGAACTTACAGAATTCCAGTCCGCAGTTCCTCTAGGGAAGAATGCACATACATCATACAATCATCCAGTTCGCTACACTTCCTCTTACACATCATACGTGATTGCAAGAAGCGGGCGACACGCATCTTTAACAAGACTAACACCAGTCCAGTTGTAGGAAAGCCTACAAGTTACATCGTTTTACCGGTCAACGACGTTGCAACTAACGTTTCTGAAATACTTGACAGAAAACTTGTTAAAATATCCACCAGTTCTTCAACTACTCTTAGAAACCTAGAGCAAAAACCTAAGAATGACTCTGGCACGAGCGCAGGAGTTTACACAATACCATATGTGGTGGAAGAGAAATTACAAAGTATATATGTGGGAGAAACAGCCAGATCTCTGGATATTAGGATCAGGGAATACAAAACACTTCAGCTCGTGTGTCCAACACTGGGACGATGTTGGACACCTCGTGAAGTTCAGTGATGCTAGATTAGTCATTAAGGAAGGAGATTTAAGACTGCGAAAGTATAGAGGCTGCCTTAATTGCTGTCGGTAACACAATCCATCAAAAGTCGGGAAGATACACTATATCCAGATTGCTAATCAACAGGATATTACCCATTCTGGAGACTACTGTAACATGATGTTGACAGGTCCTTCTGAGACCCATCCCATTTCACCATAATTGTACTACTACTATCCCCACCACCACCACTACTACTATCACCACCACCACTACTACTACTATCCCCACCACCACTACTACTATCACCACCACCACTACTATCAACACCACCACTACTACTATCACCACCACCACTACTACTATCACCGCCACCACTACTACTATCACCACCACCACTACTACTATCCCCACCACCACTACTACTATCACCACCACCACTACTACTATCACCACCACCACTACTACTATCACCACCACCACCACTACTACTATCACCACCACCACTACTACTATCCCCACCACCACTACTACTATCACTCCCACCACTACCACTATCACTCCCACCACTACCACTATCACTTCCACCACTACTACTATCACTACCACCACTACTACTATCACCACCACCACTACTACTATCACCACCACCACCACTACTACTATCACCACCACCACTACTACTATCACCACCACCACTACTACTATCACCACCACCACTACTACTATCACCACCACCACCACTACTACTATCACCACCACCACTACTATCACCACCACCACTACTACTATCACCACCACCACTACTACTATCACCACCACTACTACTATCACCACCACCACTACTACTATCACCACCACCACTACTACTATCACCACCACCACCACTACTACTATCACCACCACCACTACTATCACCACCACCACTACTACTATCACCACCACCACTACTACTATCACCACCACCACTACTACTTCTTCCCTCACGGCTTATCACTTGACTGCTGCTACTATATATACAAGTTTCTTAGTTATTTACTCTGTATTAAGACTGAAGAAGACACTTGTGGCGAAACGTTTCCTATAATAAATGTCCTGAACTATACATAAGTGTCTGTCCTCAAATGTTGCAACTATTGACTGTTAAATTTGTTTAATTTATTTTGCATCATAAAGGTTTGAAAGATTGAAATTAAATTTAGAAGATTCCACGTTCCTTGAGATAACACACTAAGCGTTTTAACTCTTTCTGTATATTGTTTTCTTCCTAATGAAGGTGTCGGCTTCGGTGTTCTTCTCTGTTCTTATTTATCTTCATATTTAATGAGGTTTCCGAGCAAAAGTAAAGATATATTCAAGGCGAAGCCTAACAAGGGCCTTATAAGGGTTTCAATATTACTTAAGATGTTTTGTGCTCGAATTATGTTAGCTTTGATCGCAGCTAGACGCTGGTGTGCTTTAGTCCAGCGGTCCCCAGCCTGCGGCCCGAGGGCCGCGTGTGTTACTTCTAGGAAATAGAAGAATTCACTTTTATGTAGGTTCCACACTGCACAGTGTCAACAAGTACAGAATATATAAAACCATTTTACATCAAATACTTATCGCCACCTCTAGCGACCACCTTTCACTTCTGGTCAGTGCCGGTTTATCCTAGTAGCACTTGCTAGAAATTGTTCTTCTATATACTTAAATTTCTAGGTGTTAGGAGCGAAATAAACACTCAAGGTACTTATGAGCTTTACCCTTTGCAACTGTGTGGTTAAGTGACAATAACCATATATTCAGTAGTGAATTATGGCTGGCGATTGTGATTGAGTCAAAACTAGCCACTTCAAAGTATCGATAGATATAAAAGGCAGCATCAAGCCTGAACCTTTAGTAGGCTCAGTGAGGTGATTATGCCTCAGGTAAATAGTTAAAGATACACTTGCAATATATATAATTTACCTGTGTTGCATCATATGACTTTCAGTAGAATTATTATCATGATGGCATAAGTATAATATTAATATCGACCATTATAAAATGCGATCCTCCCTTTTAAATTTGGTTTTTGAAATTGTCCCTTTCATACTAAAAGGTTATGGACTATTACATTAGTCCATTGAAAATGAATGTTCGTAGGTCCTTTTTTGTAGGAAAAAAAAGTTGAGAGAACAGCATGTCTGTCTTATGTTAGAAGACTGAGGATGTATGCACGTATAAATATATGTAATGTACAAGTTGCTTCAACTTAAGGATTTCCAAACGCATTATATTCGTATATAAAACTGTTATAGCCAAAAGGCATTATTTTGTACCTTTCAACATGGAAACTCCTCTTCAGTGTCTCCAACTTCTGCTGCAGTCTATCAAGTTCCCTCACAACTCTGACATTCGGCCACAGCTGCAACATGTTTTCTCAATTTCGTATCATCCACGAACTATGTTTACGGGCTCTTGATCACCCATATATCTATGGTTCCACCACCTCTAGTGCACATTATGAGAACCCATAGCTTCAGAGAAATAAATAAAAGGTGAGATATTTTAATTGACATTTTTAAAGGTACTTTATCAAAGGTTTGCTAGAATTTGAGATAAAACACATCACTGATGATTTAAGAATGCTGTTTTTTTTTTAAATTAAATATTAATGAATTTTTTTTAGTCATTATTATTGCATAACCCATGTCGATTATTAGTTAAGAAGGAGTTACATGCCATAAACCTTATGATCTAGTTAAGTCAAAATTATGAAAAACTAATAAGATGGATTTAAAGGCACATAACATGAAACATATTTTTAAGTATTGGAGATACTTTGCATTATTTTCTGATTTGTTTAAATATTACTGTCGGTAATTGCGGTCTTTAATGTCTAGACTCTTTTAAGATGCTGGTTTGTAGTTCCTCTGGGCGGTTTATGTGTGTGTTAAGCTTCTCCAGAAATTTTACCTTATCTTATGTAGACTGTTATTTTCGTCAATATTTAGTGTCCATTTCACTCTGTTAAGAGATCATTTATTTCCTTAGTTTTTTAGTATATTTTTTTCTACTGTTGAGACCAAGTTGAAAACTGGGATGAGAACGGAAGCAATTTCCTTATTTCTTATAGTCATTTTACATACGCAAACAGTTTTTAAGAATTTATCGTTGTTTTCTTCATTTTCTTGCTTATTACCTATTTGTAAATATCTTCGTAATCGCGTTTACAGCTTTAATCATTCTTATGCGTTTTCTTCGCAACGTAATAAATATACCATAATCGGCAATGGTTTCATATTTAGATGTCAGAGTTCTATTTGTGACACACAATGAACCCTAAATTGTTATATCATCCAGTGTCTCTTTAAAGTTTCCCTTTAATATTACCCTTCCTAATATTTACATTCTTTAATCTAATCAGAATTTCCTGGATATTATTAACATTTCTCACTGCACTCCGGTTGATATTATTAATATCATTACTCAATCTTTATTTTTAAAGTGTGCTGCTCTGTAGTTAGAAATCGTCAGCTCATCTCTTTGTGTTGAAACTGGTGTACACTTTAAGGCATTCAGTATTATGGTCACCATTACTTAGTTTCACCCTCCTCACGTCAGATTATAAAAGTCGCTCTGTGGTAATGGCAAACGTTCAGTATATTTCGCTTTGTGTTGAAGTCATAACAAGCTGAGTTAGGTAGCAGTTTCCAATCATTGTAATTAATCTATTTTTTTTTCTGATCTCATAGATAGTTCCATTTAATGTTTGAGCTGTTGAAGTCTCTCACTAGTATTTCATTACATTAATATTAATTGATTTTAGTTCATCATACAAAACCGTGATGCTTTCATGCGAGTTTGGATGTATTGTAAACCTCTCCGACCTTTATTGTTGTATGCAAGTATATGTTAATAATAATAATAATAATAATAATAATAATAATAATAATAATAATATAATGTAATATATTCATTTACTACAAGTACATGTACAAGGTATACAGGCCTAGCTGACATCAATGACATACTACTATATAGAAAGTTACTTGTTATGCTGAGCATTTCGGGCAAATTAGGTCAGTTTTGTCCCATAATGCGACCCACACCAGTCGACTAACACCCAGGTATCCATTTTAAACCGATGGGTGAACAGGGGTCTTATGGAAACACGTTTCTAATGTTTTCCAGCCGTACCGGAGGAGATTCGAACCCCGGACCTCAGTGTGAGAGCTGAGGGCGCTAGCGATCGAGCTACTGGACACCCAAAAAGGATAAATCCGCCATCTTTAAAGATAAATTTTTATTTACGTAACTGAAACAATTCAAAACTAATCTGACTAATCTCCAGCCAAATTCCTTTCTTTTCTCTGAAACCCATTTTTTTTTTCAGTGAGGTCATCTGTTATTTGCCTTCTCATGTTTCTAAATTACAAAAACTTAATACTATTCGTTTTCTGGATATTATTCTTGCTTTTCGTCAAACATCGCAGCCATTTTTCTCCCTTTCCACCCACCACTACTTTCGGTGTTTGCTTTATTTTCTGCTTCTCTTACCCTTTCCCGGACATTGATGAATTGTGCTTCTCATTCTCAGAGACTTACAGGACACGTCTGTACGCTTTCCTGATATCAAAATAGCTCTTCTCTGTCATGTTAGAGACCATAGCTATTATATAGGCTTGCGTGATGCATATCGGCATATTCTTTGTTCGAAAGACAGTGTACAATACATAAGAATATGACCCATGCGAGGCAAGTCCATGTCACTCCTCGGCATAGACCTGACTACCTGGAGTTAACCCTCTCCAGGTATACTCCAGGTAGTCAGGTCACTTACACTTAAGGAAGGAGCACGGCATAAGACCTAGTAGCACAAGCTAGTCAGGTCCTATTCACACCCACCCACACCCACTCATGTATTTATCTAACCAATTTTTAAAACTACACAACGTCTTAGCTTCTATGACGGTACTCGGGAGTTTGTTCCACTCATCCACAACTCTATTACCAAACCAGTGCTTTCCTATATCCTTCCTGAATCTGAACTTTTCCAACTTGAAACCATTGCTGCGAGTCCTGTCTTGGCTGGATATTTTCAGCACGCTATTTACATTCCCTTTATTTATTCCTGTTTTCCATTTATACACCTCATTCATATCCCCCTAATTCTACGCCTTTCTAGAGAGTGCAGATTCAGGGCCCTCAGTTTATCCTCATAGGGAAGATTTCTGATACATGGGATCAACTTTGTCATCCTCCTCTGTACGTTTTCCAGTGCATTTATATCCATTCTGTAATACGGTGACCAGAACTGTGCAGCATAATCTAAATGAGGCCTAACCAAAGATATATAGAGTTGAAGAACAACCTGAGGACTTCTATTATTTATACTTCTTGATATGAAGCCAAGGATTCTGTTAGCTTTATTGTGAACACTTATGCACTGTTGTCTTGGTTTCAGATTACTGCTAACCAGAACTCCTAAATCCTTTTCGCAATCAGTAATATTAAGATCTACATTATTCAGTTTATATGTGGCATGGTTATTGTCCTGTCCAACATTCAGAATTTTGCATTTGTCTATTTTAAACTGCATCTGCCACTTCTCCGACCATTGCATCAGTCTATTCAAATCATCCTGGAGTGCTCTACTGTCCTCATTAGAATGAATTTGACGGCCTATTTTGGTGTCATCAGCAAATTTGCTTATGTCGCTATTTATTCCCTCATCTATGTCGTTTATGTAAATTGTGAACAACAAGTATGTATCCATCATTGCTATTAACGTAAATGAGTTGAGTGTATCGTAATATATATGACGCAAAACAGAATCAAGCCGTTTGCTTCTTAGTCGGTCAGTAATTTATTAAATCAATTTACAATAATTTTCAACTATATAATAACATGCATGTTATGCACAAGAACTAGAAAATGTGCTACCATGCACCAGTTACAAATCAAATTTAAATGCAATAGAACATGTCCCAAAACTTTTTGCGTACTGTAGAATTAAGACGGGAGTAAGGAGTTGGGTACTCCAGGTTAGCGTTAGGCTCCACTACGCACTATGCTGTTGACGTATCAGTCTCTCCTGCAGTTTTGTCAGCAACGAAGCTTGTTTGCAACTCACAAATTTTAAGCTGGTTTATTATAGATTGATGTTTTGGTGTTTTCCCACACGTAATACTCCATATTAACGTAGATAATAGGCCATAAGCACCATAAATGATATCTGTAAAAATTGTCCCTATGTAGGGAGCTTACATGGAGATAATTTTTCTAGGACGAATGCATTTTCCAGTATACTATCAAATGTTCTGATCTTCGGAACACTCCTGACTGATGCTGACATTTTCTTTTTCCTCGCTTCAACTGACCTAATCTGACTTCTGTCTTACTCTTCTTTTTCAGTCGTGACTTTCTAATGATCCAGGACGGAGCTACGTATAGTCTTAAAATATAATTTTTAATTTGTGGGTTAGTTGAGTCCTTACTAATGTAACTCATCTTCGCAGATTGTGTGTGAATTCCTCACTCAGGATTTACAGTAAATTTCTCGATTTACATTATTTAGCTTAGGTTAGCTTGTTCTCCTTCAAAGATATTTAATTATAACAAACTCCAATGCCAATAAACGAAATATAAAATGAATACGACAGATTCTGACGCTCGAACATAAAACAAGGACATACCATGAGCAAAAGAAATATCTAAGTCAAAGAGTCACTGTTTAAAGCTCCCTAAACAGTCACCCATTTGATCGTCTTAGCAAAACTGAAATATTAAGAAGGGTTCCAATGCAACAGTGATATGCTGAGAAGCGCAATCTTCTCTGTAGATTTCTAACCATATACTAAGGTAAATTGTTGGACGTATAAATACAAACAAAAATGATCTCGCTTTACTCTCATGCATCGGAAACTAGCGTAGAAAACATGGTTAAATTATTGACTGTCTGCGACTTGCGAATACGATAGTGAAGAAGATAAAGAATGATATGATGGTGTGTGTGTGAGAGAGAGAGAGAGAGAGAGAGAGAGAGAGAGAGAGAGAGAGAGAGAGAGAGAGAGAGGGGAGAGAGAGAGAGAGAGAGAGAGAGAGAGAGAGAGAGAGAGAGAGAGAGAGAGAGAGAGAGAGAGAGAGATGGCGAAAAAGATACGGGAGTGATTGGTAAAGGCGGGAGGGATGATGAGGGAAAAATACGCCTGGGTAACGATGAAGGAAGGTGATAAGAAATTGAGTTACAGTGATGGAGGAAGATAAGGGAAAGAGTGATAGGGATGGAGGAAGATAAGTGAAAGTTAGAAGAAGGTGAGTGAGTGAAGGTAAAAGATGATGAGGAACAAGCAATGTTGAAGGGAGAAAAGAGTGTAAGCTAAGTAAGCTAAGGCAGAGAATGAGCAAAGTTATGAGATGGTTGTAAGAAGAGAAACATGATGAAAGGAAGGCGGGGATAAAGGACAGTGGAAACGGAGGAGGGAAAAGTGGTGTGATTGCGAGGAGGGAGAGTCGGATATCATTTATCTTTTTTAAGGACTTGCTGAAAGGCCTTCAGAACTGCATTTCTTAATGCTTCTTTCTCTGACTGTCTCTGTCTTCGTTTCTCTCACTGTCAGTTTCTCAATTTGTGGGTGTACACTTTACTCAATATACACCTCTCTCTCTCTCTCTCTCTCTCTCTCTCTCTCTCTCTCTCTCTCTCTCTCTCTCTCTCTCTCTTTCTCTCTCTCTCTCTCTCTCTCTCACACACACACACACACACACACACACACATGGAGCTCATGGAGCATGAAGGGTGACTTAGTAACGACCAGTGAAGAGGCGGGGCCAGGAGCTGTGAATCGACCCCTGCAGCCACAACTAAGTAAGTACACACACAGATAACATCTCTCCATGGATCCTGAGAAGGAGTAGAGGTACTTGTCTGCCGGTAACAACAATCTTCAATAAATCTATCGAAACAAGGCAACTGCCTGAGGTGAGGAAGACAGCAAATGAAGTCCCAGTTTTAAAGAAAAGAGACAGATAGGTACCATTAAACTACAGACCAGTGTTACTGACATGTATAGTATGTAAAGTCATGGAGAAAGTTATCAGGAGAAGAGTGGTGGAGCATCTAGAAAGGAATGGGTTCATACATGACAACTAACACGGTTTCAGGCAGGGAAAACTCTGTGTCACAAACCTACTGGAGTTCTAAAACAAGGTAACAGAAGTAATACAGGAGCAAGGAATGGGTAGACTGAATCTTCTTGGACCGTAAGAACGCTTTCGACACAGTACAACACAAGAGACTGTTCAAAAACTAGAGGAACAGACAAGAATAGCAGGGAAACACTGCATCAGGGAATACCTGACAGGAAGGAAACAACGAGTGTTTGTACGTGACAACGTGTCAGGGCGGGCGCATATGTTGAGTGAGGTTCCAGAAGGGTCAGTCCTAGGCGCTGTTTCTTGTATATTTGAATGACATGACGGAAAAGATAGATTGAGAGGTGTCCCTGTTCGCAGACGATGTGAAACTAATTAGGAGAATACAAGCGAACGAGGATCAGGTAATACCACAAGGGGCTCTGGACAGGCTGCAAGTCACGTCCGACAGATGTCTCCTGTAGTTTAACCTCACCACATCAACCAGCATATGGGCACTTGGCAAACCTAAGAAGAGCATTTCGACACCTAAGTATGGAATCATTCACTACACTGTACACTGTGTACGTCAGGCACATATTAGAGCTTGCATCAGCAGTATGGAACCCACACCTCATCAAACACGTCAAGAAATTGGAGGAAGTGCAAGAGTTTGCAACAAGACTAGATCCGGAGCTAAGGGGTATGTCCTATGAGGAAAGGATAAGGGAACTTAACCTGGCGACACTGGAGAACAGGAGGGATAGGGGACACATGATAACGACGTATAAAATACTTAGAGGGATTGACAAGGTGGACAGGGTCAGAATGTTTCAGAGAAGGGACACAGGAACAAGCGGACACAACTGGAAGTTGAAAACTCGGAAGAATCATAGGGATGTTAGTATTATTCAGCTTTAGAATTGTCATCAACAAAAAGTAACCGTGACAACTCCTACTTTGTATTAGATTCTTTATATTTTAATCCTACACCTCCTCAACACTCGGTCATTCACTTGTTTTACAACTCATGAATGTTAAACAGTCATGGCTACATCACACATCCCTGTCTAAGGTCTACTTTTACTGGAAAATAATCTCCCTCTTTTCTGCATACCCTAACCTGAGCCTCACTACTTTCATAAAAACACTTTATTGCTAAAAAAAAAAAAAAACACGGGCGGGAATAGAACCCGCGATCAGAGTCATACAACTCCAGACCGACGCGCTAGGGGGTTCTATCCCCGCCCGTGGTATGGTTTGTTTGCAATCGTGTCATTACGATTTCGTGAGTTACTTCATTGCTTTCAGCTAACTTTACCATACACTTTGCCTTGTATACTCAACAGCCTTATTTCTCTCTAATTCTTCACTCTCTTTTGTCCCCTTTTCCTATATAGAAAGGGACTATGGACGCTTTAGGCCAATCCTTAGGAACCGTCCCCTCTTTCATAAATATATTAAAATCACCAACCACTCCAAAACTATATCCTCACCTACTTCTAAATATTTGTTTTGATCATATCAACCCATCTGCTTTACCTCCTTTTATTTTGCCCTCAGCCTCAGACACCTCCCTTGCACTCGCATCTAGCTCTTCCTCACTCCTACAAGAAGTCATTCCTCTGGCCAATGCATGAAATCAATGCCTCCCTCTCTTCATCAACATTTAACAACTCAAAATATTCCCTCTATCTTCCCACTACCTCCAACTCTCCATCGAATAACTCTCCTCATTTTAACTGTTAACAGGAGGGATAGAGTGGTCTTGATAACGATGTATAAAATAATGAGAAGGATTGACAAGGTGGACATGTCAGAATGTGTCATGAAGGGACACAGGAAGGAGGGAACACAACAGGAAGTTGAAAACTCAGAAGAATCATAGGGAGTATTTCTTCAGCCTTAGAGTTGTCAGGGAGTGGAACACACTGGAGAGTCAAGTAGTGGAGGCAGGATTCATATATAGTACAATAAGGCTCTTGGAGCAGGGAGAGAGTGGACCTAGTAGCGACTAGCGAAGAGACGGGCCAGGAGCTGTGCCTCGACCCCTGCAACCACATATAGGTGAGCACATATTGGTGAGTACACACTAAAACACACACACACACACACACGAGGACCAGGCAGAACTACAAAGGGATCTGGACAGGCTGCAAGCCTGGTCCAGCAATTGGCTCCTGGAGTTCAACCCCACCAAGTGCAAAGTCATGAAGATTGGGGAAGGGCAAAGAAGACCGCAGACAGAGTACAGTCTAGGGGGCCAGAGACTACAAACCTCAATCAAGGAAAAAGATCTTGGGGTGAGTATAACACC
The DNA here is from genome assembly GCA_009830355.1 of Cherax destructor. Taxonomy (NCBI): domain Eukaryota; kingdom Metazoa; phylum Arthropoda; class Malacostraca; order Decapoda; family Parastacidae; genus Cherax; species Cherax destructor. Next base: position 125,300 of record WNWK01002346.1, on the reverse strand, counting down.
AGGCACATCTCCTGAGGCGCACATAAACCAAATAACTGCTGCAGCATACGGGCGCCTAGCAAACCTAAGAACAGCATTCCGACATCTTAATAAAGAATCGTTCAGGACCCTGTACACTGTGTACGTTAGGCCCATACTGGAGTATGCAGCACCAGTTTGGAACCCACATCTAGCCAAGCACGTAAAGAAGCTCGAGAAAGTGCAAAGGTTTGCAACAAGACTAGTCCCGGAGCTAAGGGGTATGTCCTACGAGGAGAGGTTAAGGGAAATCGACCTGACGACACTGGAGGACAGGAGAGAAAGGGGGGACATGATAACAACATATAAAATACTGAGAGGAATTGACAAGGTAGACAGAGACAGAATGTTCCAGAGATGGGACACAGCAACAAGGGGACACAGTTGGAAGTTGAAGACTCAGATGAATCACAGGGATGTTAGGAAGTATTTCTTCAGTCATAGAGTGGTCGGGAAGTGGAATAGCTTGGGAAGCGATGTAGTGGAGGCAGGTTCCATACATAGCTTTAAGGAGAGGTATGATAAAGCTCATGGCGCAGGGAGAGTGACCCAGTAGCGGCCAGTGTAGAGGCGGGGCCAGGAGCTATGTCTCGACCCCTGCAACCACAACTAGGTGAGCACAACTAGGTGAGTACACACACACACACAAGTACGTACGTGAGGCAGTATCGTTAATTAGTGTTCCCAGAATTTAGCATTCTAGTGGCGGTCCTAGGATATTGTTAGTGGTCATTCTAAGTGACAGAATCAGTGAACATACGTAAAAGAATTTCCAGAGACTGAAAAGTGTGATAAGGTCAAAAAATTTACAATTTAAATTTGAATGTGGGTATTTTTACTGGAAGCTGAGTGGGGGGGGGGGGCGCTTTGGTGGCAGTGTTGACACAAATGATCAAAACAAACTATTATTAGCAATAGGTCAAGGTTGTGACCTTAAATAGAAAAAAAAATACAAATATCTGGTCAGTGATGGCCGTAGTGCAGTGATAAGGTCATTAATGAATTACTCGGAAAAAAATGAAAGATAAAAAAAAGTCAAAATCTCCAGCAGATGGTGTCGCCAGAGATGAACTGTGAATACAATTAATATCATCAGGTCAGATCAATGTCATGACCATAATACTAAGGAAAACCGTGTGAACACCACGGTATTGATGGGATTAGGTCAGTGACAAAAACTAGAATGCATGATAAGAAGAGCAAAATAAAACAAGTGATATAGACATCGTAGGATATTATAAGAAGTCACCATGAAGAGGATTTCAACTAGGCTGTGACTGCAGGCGCCAAGTACTCGGCAATATGTGGAAGCATTTTGGTCGGTGCCAGGGAATAGGTAGGGATAGCCCTGACAATATTTAGTTAGTCATTAGGATAACTAAGTATGGTAATTTTCAACTATATGGGCAGTGATGAGAGTATCGGTGAATGACTTAATTCCTAATTCTATATAATTAGGAATAAAGTGAGTGAAAATTTTAAAACATTATGGAAGAATGAGCAGCAACCTAGCATAATATAAACAGTGCTAACTTTTAAAACATGGGCAATGCTGAGTGTTATTATGGGTGTTTTTAAAAGATCTCGTATGCATAAGTAATATTAATTGTTGATATATAATTAATTAGGAATAGATTGAGAGATACTTCTAAAACCCGTCTGAAGAGTTGTGTAGCCTAGCATAATAAAGTGACCTTCCCGCTTCTCAAAGACAGAGACAAGCGCGCGCGCGCACACACACCGTCAAGTTCCTTTGACACCTAGTAACTACTAAGGAAACACACACACACATATAGACAGGAACTATGAATCGACCTGTGCAACCACAATTAGGTAGGTACACATCGACAAGTTCCTTTGACACCTACTAAGCGCGCGCGCACACACACATACACAAGGTGAATTAGGTGAGTACACACACACACACACACACACACACACACACACACAAGGTAGATAGTGACAGGTTGTTTCAGAGAGGGAACACAGAAACAAGGGGACACAACTGGAAGCTGAAGACTCAGATGAGTCAAAGGGATGTCAGGAAACATTTCTTCAGCCACAGAGTAGTCAGGAAGTGGAATGGACTAGAGAAAGATATAGTGGAGGCAGGAACCATACATAGTTTTAAGACAAGGTATGATAAAGCTCATGGAGCAGGGAGAGCAGAGACCCAGTAGCAGACAGCGAAGAGGCGGGGCCAGGAGCTGAGTCTCGACCCCTGCAACCACAATTAGGTGAGTACAATTAGGTGAGTACACACACACACACACACACACACACTAACAAGCTCTAACAGACAACTGCCGTGTCCAGGAACAGCTAAGCACAGGGACACCGGATACGGAAGTGTCGGAAGGAAGGAAGCTTCAACGGCAGGAACAAATTTGTCTCAGAGGATGCTTAGGGAAGTACAGTGGGAGGACGAAAGGGAGAGGGCAGTTTTTGTCTAAGGGATCCAGGAAGTTGAAGGGGAAACTTACGAAGCAAGAAAACAGGAGGGAAAAAAACCGATTGAAAGCATCATGAAAGCAATTGGAGAGGACGACATGACCCAGCTGACAAATTTTCGGAGAATTGAGTGGTTTGGGAGAGAAAAAAAGCGTCCTGTCAAAGTGATCTTCAAAGCAGAGTCAGCTCGAAACTGGATCCTGCAGGAGAAAGCATGTCTAAAGGACAAACCGGAATACTGGAGTGTGTACCTTGACCGAGACTGAACACAAGAAGAAAGGATGTCGCAAGGAGGAATGGGAGGCAAGGAAGGAGGGGAGCAGGAGAAACCAGACCCAGGTGGAAGAGCAAACACAACCTCCTCCAGAACTACCCACAGAAGGAATCCAACCATGGCAACCCCAATGCAACCAGACAACCTTATCCAAAACCTACACATTGTATCATCTGCCCCCATCCCCTCACCACAAACCCCACCCCCACAGTAACCCACACACTACTCTCTGCCCCCATCTCCCTCACCACAAACCCCACCCCACAGTAACCCCCACACTGTACCCTCTGCCCCCATCCCCTCACCAGAAACCCCACCCCCACAGTAACCCACACACTGTACCCTGTACCCCCATCCCCTTCACTACAAACTCCACCCCCACTGTAACTCTCCAAAGACCTTCTGCCAATACCCCCTACCCCACAGAAACCCCCTTTAGGCCCCTGCCAGGGTACCTGCTCCCCCAAACCCACCATTCTTCCCGGACCACAGTTTTAGAAAAGAAGTTGAAGGTTTAGTACACGAATGCGGATGGAATAACAAATAAATGTGGGGAGTGGCACGAAAGAATCAAGGAGACGTCCCCAGATATCATAGCAGTCACAGAAACAAAACTCACTGAGATAATAACAGATGCAATCTTCCCACCTAGATATCAGATCCTGAGGAAGGATAGAATGAGCAGAGGGGGAGGAGGGGTTGCACTGTTCATTAAAAACCGATGGGGATATCAGGAAATAGAAGGTATGGATGAGATTGGAGAAAGAGATTACATAGTAGGTACAATTCAGTCAGGGGAGCACAAGGTAGTCATTGCAGTGATGTATAACCCACCACAGAACTGCAGGAGGCCAAGAGAGGAATATGATGAGAGCAACAGAACAATGGTGGACACACTAGCTGAGGTGGCCAGAAGAGCTCACTGGAGTAGAGCAAAGTTACTGGTTATGGGCGATTTCAACCACAGGGAGATTGATTGGGAGAACCTGGAGCCACATGGGGGTCCCAAAACGTGGAGAGCCAGGATGATGGATGTGGTACTGGAAAACCTCATGCACCAACATGTCAGGGACACTACCAGAGAGAGGGGAGGATGAACAAGCAAGACTGGACCTTGTGTTCACCCTGAGTAGCTCAGACATTGGGAACATCATATATGAAAGGCCCCTTGGAGCTAGTGACCACGTGGTTTTTTAGCTTTGAATACATCGTAGAGCTACAAGTGGAGAGGGTAACAGGAGTAGAAAGGGAAAAGCCAAACTATAAAAGGGGGGACTACACAGGTATGAGGACCTTCCTGCGGGAGTTTAAGTGGGAAAGAGAGTTGGAAGAAAAGTCAGTAAACGAAATGATGAACTATGTAACAACAAAATACAAGGAGGCAAAGGAAAGGTTTGTTCCCAAGGGCAACAGAAATAATGGGAAGACCAGAATGAGCCCTTGGCTTACCCGAAGGTGTAGGGAGGCAAAAAATAAGTGCACTAGAGAATGGAAAAAGTACAGAAGGCAAAGGACCCAGGAAAATAAAGAGATTAGTCGACGAGCCAGAAGAGAGTATGCACAGATAAGGAGGGAGGCCCAGCGGCAGTACGAGAACGACATAGCATCGAAAGTCAAGTTTGACCCAAAACTGCTTTATAGCCACATCAGGAGGAAGACAACAGTCAAAGACCAGGTAATCAGGCTGAGGAAAGAAGGTGGGGAGCTCTCAAGAAACGACCAAGAAGTATGCGAGGAGCTCAACACGAGATTTAAGGAAGTATTTACAATGGAGGCAGAAGGGACACTGGGAAGACAAAACAGAGGGGTACACCAACAAGGGATATACCAACAAGTGTTAAATGAAATACACACAACCAAGGAGGAGGTGAAGAAGCTCCTAAGCGACCTTGATACCTCAAAGGCGGTGGGACCGGACATCTCTCCGTGGGTCCTTAGAGAGGGAGCAGACACTCTGTGTGTGCCACTAACCACAATCTTCAGCACATCCCTTGAAACTGGGCAACTAACTGAGGTATGGAAGACGGCAAATGTAGTCCCCATCTTTAAGAAAGAAGACAGAAACGAGACACTAAACTATAGACCAGTGTCACTGACGTGTATAGTATGCAAAGTCATGGAGAAGATTATCAGGAGAAAGTGGTGGAACACCTGGAACGGAACAAGATTATAAACGACAGCCAGCACGGATTCATGGAAAGCAAATCCTGTGTCACAAACCTACTGGAGTTTTATGACAAGGTAACTGAAGTAAGACACGAGAGGGAGGGTGGGTTGATTGTATTTTTTGGGACTGCAAGAAGGCCTTCGAGACAGTTCCTCACAAGAAATTAGTGCAGAAGCTAGAGGATCAGGCACGAATAACAGGAAGGGCACTGCAATGGATCAGAGAATACCTGACAGGGAGGTGATACGTGATGAGGTATCACAGTGGGCGCCTGTGTCGAGTGGGGTCCCAAAGGGGTCAATCCTGGGACCAGTGCTAGTCTTGATATATATGAATGACATGACGGAAAGGATAGACTCAGAAGTGTCCCTGTTTGCAGATGATGTGAAGTTAATGAGGAGAATTAAATCCGATGTGGATCAGGCAGGACTACAAAGAGACCTGGAGACGCTGGACGCGTGGTCCAGAAACTGGCTCCTAGAATTTAACCCCGCCAAATGCAAAGTCATGAAGATCGGGGAAGGGCAAAGAAGACCGCAGACAGAGTACAGGCTAGGTGGCCAAAGACTGCAAACCTCACTCAAGGAGAAAGATCTAGGGGTGAGTATAATACCGAGCACGTCTCCGGAAGCACACATTATCCAGATAACTGCTGCGGCATTTGGGCGCCTGGCAAACCTGAGAATAGCGTTCCGATACCTCAGTAAGGAATCGTTCAAGACTCTGTACACTGTGTACGTCAGGCCCATACTGTAGTACGCAGCACCAGTATGGAACCCACACCTGGTCAAGCACGTCAAGAAATTAGAGAAATTGCAAAAGTTTGCAACAAGGCTGGTTCCAGAGCTAAGGGGAATGTCCTACGAAGAAAGGTTAAGGGAAATCGGCCTGACGACACTGGAGGACAGGAGGGTCAGGGGAGACATGATAACGACATACAAAATACTGCATGGAATAGATAAGGTGGACAGAGACAGGATGTTCCAGAGATAGGACACAAAAACAAGGGGTCACAATTGGAAGTTGAAGACTCAGATGAGTCATAGGGATGTTAGAAAGTATTTCTTCAGCCACAGAGTTGTTAGGAAGTGGAATAGTCTGGCAAGTGATGTAGTGGAGGCAGGAACCATATGTAGTTTTAAAACGAGGTATGATAAAGCTCATGGAGCTGACCCAGAAGTGGTCAGTGAAGAGGTGGGGCTAGGAGCTGAGTCTCGACCCCTGCAACCACAAACAGGCGAGTACACACACACAACAAAACACTCACGCCAATATAATCACAGTATCTCACTCACACTAACACATTAATGCACACAGGGTAACACACACACTTCAACACAAAATTTGCAGACTGTTGAAGCTAGAGCATCCTAACAGGATAAAACACAAAAATGGGATCTCAAAAGAGATGATGCAGAGGCAAGGGAACTGAGGATGGCTGGTCTGAAAAGGAAGAATGGGCAGAAAGGCTCAAGAGCAAAATGGATCAAGAATGGGGAAAAAAAAGGCTGAACGAGCTTTGTAATACAGTGGTGAAGAAGATAACTGCAGAGAACAAGAAATGAGAGTTGTAAGCTGTAGCTGCTGAGACAAAGATATAGAAACTGGAGGAAGAACTGTAAGTGCTGAAGCAGGATATAAAGACGAGGACCAGAAGGAGCAAGGTTATTGAAATAGGAACATCAGCAGATAGCGAGGGGACTGAAGGACCAGGGGATGAAGAAATAATATTAGGCCACCAGGATGTCCAGGAGATAAGGAAAATGACAAAGGAGCTGTTTAAATCAGAATAGAGGGACAGGTCAGTAATTATTCATGGGCTTGAGAAGGCTGAAGGGAAGACCTATGATGAACGCATTGGGAGGAAAAAGAGATTAAGAGCACCTCAATAACAGGAGAGGAGGACATGTCTCTGGTAACAAATTTTCACAGACTTACACTACAGACCAGTGTCACTGACATGTATAGTATGTAAAGTCATGGAGAGATTATCAGAAAAGTGACAGAGCACATAGAAAGGATTGAGCTCATACATGACAATGAACACAGCTTCAGGGATGGGAAATCCTGTATCACAAATCTACTTGAGTTCTACCGTAAGGTAACAGAAGTAAAATAGGAGAGAGAGAGGGATGGGTAGATTGCATCTTTTTGGACTGTTAGAATGCTTTTGACACAGTACCATACAGAGATTAGTTAAAAAATTAGAGGAGAAGGCAGGAATAGTAGAGAAATAACTTGCAATGGATCAAGGAATACCTGACAGGAAGGAGACAACGAGTGTTGGTACGTGATGGTGCCAGAGTGGGCCCATGTGACGAGTGGGGGTTCCACAAGGGTCAGTCCTAAGTCCGGTGCCGTTTCTTGAATATATGAATGATTTGATGGAAGGAATAGATTCAGAGATGTCCCTGTTCGCTGATGATGTGAAACTAATGAGGAGAATACAAGCAGACGAGGATCCAGTAAGATTACAAGAGGACCTTAATAGGCTGCAAGCTTGGTCCGACAAATAGCTTTTGGAGTTGAACTCCACCAAGCACAAAGTCATGAAGATTTGAAAAGGACAGAGAAGACTGCAGACGGAGTACAGGCTAGGGGGTCAAAGGCTGCAAACTTCACTTCAGGAAAAAAATCTTGGGGTAAACATTATACCGAGCACGTCCCTTGAGGTGCATATCAATCAAATAACCGCTGCAGCATATGGGCGCCTGGAAAACCTGAGAATAGCATTTCGACATCTAAGCAAGGAGTCATTCACGACACTGTACACCGTGTACGTCAGGCCCAAATTGGAGTATGTGGCACCAGTGTGGAACTCACATCAAATCAAACACAAGAAATTGGAGAAAGTGCAAAAGTTTGCAACATTTCTAGTCCCAGAACTGAGGTACAAGGGGCCACAACTGGAAGTTGACAACTCAGATGAGTCATATTGATGTTAGGAAAGTATTTATTTACCCTTAGAGTTGTCAGGAAGTGAAGTAATCTGGAGAATGAAGTATTGGAGGCAAGATCCATACATAGATTTAAGAAGAGGTATGATAAAGCTCTAGGAGAGGGAAGAGAGTGACCTAGTAGCGGCTAGCGAACGATATATAGGTGTGTACACATACATGTAGGTGAGTACACACAAGCGCGCGCTACTGTTTTTGATATATGTGAATGACATAACGGAAGGGATAGACTCAGAAGTGTCCCTGTTTGCAGATGATGTGAAGTTAATGAGAAGAATTAAATCAGTCGAGGATCAGGCAGGACTACAAAGAGACCTGGACAGGCTACAAGCCTAGTCCAGTAAGTTGCTCCTTGAATTTAACCCTGCTAAATGTAAAGTCATGAAGATCGGGGAAGGGCAAAGAAGACCGCAGACAGAGTATAGTCTAGGTGGCCAAAGACTGCAAACCTCACTCAAGGAAAAAGATCTTGGGGTGAGTATAATACCGAGCACATCTCCTGAGGCACACATCAATCAGATAACTGCTGCAGCTTACGGGCGGCTGGCAAACCTAAGAATAGCGTTCCAATACCTCACTAAGGAATCATTCAAGATTCTGTACACCATATACGTCAGGCCCATACTGGAGTATGCAGCACCAGTTTGGAACCCACACCTGGTCAAGCACGTCAAGAAATTAGAGAAAGTGCAAAGGTTTGCAACAAGACTAGTCCCAGAGCTAAGGGGATTGTCCTACGAAGAAAGGTTAAGGGAAATCGGCCTGACGACACTAGAGGACAGGAGGGTTAGGGGAGACATGATAACGACATATAAAATAGATAAGGAATAGATAAGGTGGACAGAGACAAGGTGTTCCAGAGAGTGGACACAGAAACAAGGGGTCACAATTGGAAGTTGAAGACTCCTATGAGTCAAAGGGATGTTAGGAAGTATTTCTTCAGTCATAGAGTTGTCAGGAAGTGGAATAGCCTAGAAAGCGACGTAGTGGAGGCAGGAACCATACATAGTTTTAAGACGAGGTTTGATAAAGCTCATGGAGCATGGAGAGAGAGGACCTAGTAGCAATCAGTGAAGAGGCGGGGCCAGGAGCTATGAATCGACCCCTGCAACCACAAATAGGTGAGTACAAATAGGTGAGTACAAATAGGTGAGTACACACATACACACACACAAGCATGCACGCACGCACGCGTGCGTGCGTGCGTGCGTGAGAGAGAGAGAGAGAGAGAGAGAGAGAGAGAGAGAGAGAGAGAGAGAGAGAGAGAGAGAGAGAGAGAGAGAGAGAGAGAGAGAGAGAGAGAGAGAGAGAGAGAGAGCTCAATACGCAGCGTCAGCATGTTAAAAATCTTGAGTGCTGAAGTATGCAACAAGGTTATAACCTGAGTTAAGGGTTATGAGCTACGAGGACAGCCTAACAGAATTGAGCCTAAAGACATTAAAGGACAAAAGAACCAAGAGAAATTCATAGAGCAGACAGGGATGGGCTGTTTGAGAGGCTGGAAACAGGTAATGTGGGGGCACAGTTGGATGTTAGACAAGATAAGCCAGAGGGAAGCCAAAATATTCCTCCACTCTCAGGGTTGTCAGCAAATGAAATGACCTCGACAAAGTAGTGACGGCAGGGTTTATAGATAGTTTTAAGAAGAGGTACGATAGTCACTGGCTGGCGAAACGTCTACAGAATGTAGATACCCAGATGTTCCACACCTGTCTAATACATCATTAAAATATTTTCCCCTATATATACCTTAATGTGCATCCTGTTTTATTTCCACCGTCGTCAATTCTATGATTTACCTCGTATTTTACACTCAAAGAAAAGTGAACTTCAATTTTTTTTCCACGACTCGGTTCAAAATGTCGCATACCCTGGTTACGGATCGGGCCGCGGGGCCGTTGACCCCCGAAACCCCCTCCAGGTATACCCTCATTATCTCATTCCAGTATTCGGTCACCCCCTCCCCTCCGAAAAAAATGTAATTTAGACTCTTAAAATAAAATTGCTGGTCAGCTAACTTCAAGCTGTTAACTAATTAGTCAATTCATACCGTTACAATTTTAGGAAATTCTTTCAATTAATTAAATATGCAACAAATAAAACTGATAAATTCATTTGAAACGTAGCTGCTGTGTGTGACTGTGTTGTGACCAGTACTTTCAAGAAACCTGGAGTGAAGGGTTGGGAGAGAGCCTTTTGCAAGTCTATAGGCATATACAGAAGTAGATATAGTCACACAGTGAAAATATAGCCTAGATAAAGACTGGAATGCAAGATATATTCTCTCCTCTCTCTCTCTCACTCTCTCTCTCTCACTCTCTCTCTCTCTTCCAGTTTAAAATCTATGATCATAAAAGTCTTCCATATTTTTGGTTCACTAAACAATTTATTAACTTCATTAATCTCAAATCCACAGCAGGAGCGGGTGGCTATGTTGCTTTAATGTCTTTATAAACACTACCATCATACACACACCATCCCTGCCACCACCACCCACTATCATCATACACCCACCATCCCTGCCACCACCACCCACTCTTCAAAACACCCACCCACCACAACCACCCTTCATCCACCCACCTAGACACCACCACTCACTACCACGACCTGAATTCCCTTACCCCCTCCTCCTCCTCTTCCTATACCACTACCGCTACCTCCACCTGCAACACCACTACCACTGCCTCCACCTGCAATACCACTACCGCTACCTCCACCTGCAACACCACTACCACTCCCTCCACCTGCAACACCACTACCGCTACCTCCACCTGCAACACCACTACCGCTACCTCCACCTGCAACACCATTAACCTACAGTGGTACCTCCATCACATCCACCACCACCACCACCACACACCACCACCACCACACACCATCACCACCACACACCACCACCACCACACACCACCACCACCACACACCACCACCACCACCACACACCACCAGAACCACACCACCACCACACATTACCACCACACCACCACCACACACCACCACCACCACCACCACCACCACCACACACCACCACACCACCACACACACATCACCACCACCACACACACCACCACCACACATTACCACCACACACCACCACCACACATTACCACCACACATCACCACCACACACCACCACCACCACCACCACACATCACCACCACCACCACACACCACCACCACCACACCCATCACACCACCACCACACCACCACCACCACCACCACCACCACCACACCACCACCACACACCACCCACACACACCCCCACCACCACCACCCACCACCACACCACCACCACCACACCACCATCACCACCACACACCACCACCACCACACACCACCACACACCACCAGAACCACACCACCACCACACATTACCACCACACACCACCACCACACATTACCACCACACATCACCACCACACACACCCCCACACATCACCACCACCACCACACACCACCACACCACACATCACCCCCACCACACACACCACCACACACCACCACCACACACCACCACCACCACCACCCCCACCACACACCACCACCACACACCACCACCACACACCACCACCACACATCACCACCACACACCACCACCACACATCACCACCACACACCACCACCACACACCACCACCACACCATCACCACCACCACACATCACCACCACCAACACCACCACCACACACCACCACCACACACCACCACCACCACCACACATCACCACCACGACCATGGTGTGAGATTCGTTTGTAACCAGCTGCACCTGTTGTCGGTGTGGCGCCCGTGCTCACCTTGCTAATAAACAGAAATATACTTACTTTTGGAAACCTTATTAGGCCGGTATGATGTACTGGTTAAAACACTGGTCAGCTAATTTTAGAACTGGCTTACTATGGATTCTACGTTGTCATTTCCCTGAATTCATCTCTCTATCGCCAGTCACTGTGTACGACAGCGTCCCTAGACTAGATTGAGGTGAATTAATTTTTCACCTGACCCAGACAACAGCTACTGTTATGGAAACTTCATGCGATCGTTACATCAAGGATCTTTTTCACAAGCGGGAACGTCGAGGAAAGAGAGGAGTATTTTCTCTCATTTCGAAGAAGACCCGAGAACAAGCAAGGGAAAACAAACACGCTCTTGATGCTGTAATTGAAAGGTCCCTTCGTAAACAATCAATAAGAAGGATATGGTTGGTTTTCGCAAAACTCTTATTCATTTAAACTACTTACATAAGAAACAAAGTTCGAAAATCTCTAACAGTTAGCACTATTACTTCATGCAGAAGGTTTGAAACATTGACAGAAAAATACTCAAAAAGACCAGAAGCAAATATTGACAGAGTTCCGGGATGAAATGGTTAGTGAATCTATTGTGAGACAAGAAAATACGGAATTCTGAAGCAGCAACAATTACAGCGGAGGATTTGCTACAATGGATCTAGCATCAAAAATATAAAGGATAAATTCAATGAGCCAACAAAAGACTCTTCCCTGGAAACGATTTTTGTCTTTTGTTGTCAATTAATTATTTGAGAGGTACAAAGCCTTTAAAGCGAAGATTACAGAAGAATGAAGAAAACTAGTAAGCGTGGAATTGTTGTCAAGGTATGAGGAAGACTCCGACACACTTACCAAAGACATAAGTGTAAATAAGAAACTTAGAGAAATACACGGAAAGGACATTGTTTTAGAGGGAATAGTGTCAAGTTGTGGAACAACTTAATTAGATATAAGCTTGTTCAAGTAGGTCTTTATTTGAGTGAAGCAATAATTTGGTGATCGGAATGAGTCTTGCAGGTCAGCTAAAACGAGTGAAACAGCGCGTTGCCGACAAGTATGGAGACCAAGAAACATGGTACAGAAGCTTTCATTGGGGCAACGTTTCAACGTTTACACTGCGTATAGCTAGAAGACTTGATAAACAACTACACGAAGAAACTCCTTCTACCAATTAAAGGTTGTTCTGTATTGTGTGTCTTCATGCAAGATGTGACACTTAATGTTGGTAGAATTACCGACAACATATTAAGTAAAAAGACACAAGTGCAACTAATGTGACATTTTATTGTGGCAACGTTTCGCTCTCCAGGAGCTTTGTCAAGCCGTTACAGACAGTACATGGACACAGAGGGTATATGTAGGCTTAGAGTGAGGGGTAATACTAGTGATAGTAGTAGCAGTAATATAAGTTGTAGTAGAAGTAGTAGTAGTAGTAATATAATATGGTAGAATAGTCAACTTGCACATGAGTAAAAGGTTATAAAAGCTATTACTTGGGTAGCATAAAAATAGGTTAGACAAATATTTCTGTTGGTGGTTGGATTTGAGAAGGTCTGTTTCAATGTTCCTTCTCTGTTGTGTTCTTGTGTAGCAGAGACTATGTGATGGCAGGGTTTACTGTTTTGAGGAGGATTTTTGCTAATACTTCAGAGATGATGAAGCTGCCTTTATTTTCCTTGACTGTGTTAGAAACAGCGATTAATGATGATTCAAGGCATTTTCGTCTGCGGAAATTAGGCTCTCTGATCACTAGTCGGGCGTCGTTGAATTTCATGAGGTGATTGGTGGAATTTCGATGTTGTAAGCAGGCATTGTTGAAGTTATCATTCCTACATGCATTAATGTGTTCATTGAGGCGTGTTTCGAGGTTCCTAGCTGTTTCACGTACATATATCTTGTCACAGCCTCCACAAGGTATAGTGTATACTCCTGCATTGACTGGTTCATGGTGGTAAGATTTTGTCCTGGTTAGATCACTTATGTAAGTGCTGGATGCGATGGCGACTCTAGTGTTAGTTTGTACGAGTACCTTGGAAACGTTCAATGCAACCTGGCTGTTGGGAAGGATTATAACTTTGTTAGGAGTGGTGTTGGTGCGTGGAGAATTAATGATCAGAAGAGCTCTTTTCTTGCAGTCTTTGATGAAAAAGGAAAGAAATTGTAGATCAGTGAAGGTTTGGTGTATGTAAGTACATTCCTCGTCAAGAAACTCAGGAGTACAAATTCGGTAAGCTCGTAGGAAAAATCGGATGATAATGCCTCTTTTGGTTTTAGTATCTTGACAGGAATAGAAGTGGGTGAGATCATTTTTGTTGGTAGGTTTACGGTAAACTTGAAATCTTAGATTATCAACTTTGTGAATGAGGATGTCTAGAAAAGATAGCTTGTCACTGGACTCTTCTAGTGTAAACTGGATAGCCGGTTCAACTCCGTTGAGCCTTGCCTGAAGATTCCGCACATCAAAACGTTTGGAGTTATTATGAAGACGTCGTCCACATAACGTAACCAAGTGACGCTGGTGGGGATGATGGTGAAGTGTTCAGCTTCCAGGTGCTCCATATAGAAGTTGGCTAAGACGGCGCTGATAGGGGACCCCATCAGCCTGTTAGAGACTGTTATTGAAAGAAAAGCAATTGAAATTAATGCAGAGTTCAATCAAGTCGACAAAATCTCCGGAAGGTAGAGGAAGATTAAGGTCCTGATTGACTTTACGTCGTAGAACGTCAATGGCTTGTGTGGTGGGTACTTTAGTGAAGAGAGAAGTTACATCCAAATTGCTTAGTTTCTTGTTTCGGATGGATAGGTTTCTGATGCGGTTGAGAAGGTCGCCTGAATGCTTAAGATGAGCGGGGCTGATGGTCCCTAGAAGGCAGGAAAGATGTTTGGCAAGAACTCCGACTAGTTTGTGTGGTACACTGTCTATACCTGATGTGATCGGTCTGAGAGGAATATTATGTTTATTGTTTGTAACGCTTGATAAAGCTCCTGGAGAGAGAAACGTTGCCACAATAAAATGTCACATTAGTTGCACTTGTGTCCTTTTACTTAACAGGATGTGACAAAATGAGAATGGAATTAATCAGTGAGAAAAAAGGATGTCAACTAAGGAATCCATCTGCAAAACAAATTCAGCTTCATGAAGTGAAGATTATTACATAAATACTGGCAGTATATTCCCCCTCAAAAAAAAAAGAATTATCAGCATATGCATCATAAAAGCGTCCAAATATTATTGCCATGAGCGAATCTTGGTTTAATTTAAACAGATATTTGACAGCAAAATAGCTTAGCCTTGATAAAATATTTTTAATAAACCTCCAATCCAAAAAATGGGTGGTGGCGTGGTCCTATATATTACCACTGAACAAAATAGTAATCCACAAAAAAAAGAGAGGCATACAACTGGACTTGTGTAGAAAACCATTTCAATGAGAATGGAAAAAAATATACTCGGTGTACTTAATAACCCCCAATCATACTAATGAAAATTACACTATCGCACGGTGAAAATAAGTAAATATTAAAAAGATGAGGTAATATTAAGAGGCTTTGATGCTAATAATATAAAGTGAAACAGTCTCTCAGGGGACGAAGTAGTTACCAGACTTACCAACATGAATGAAGGTCATGCTGAAAAATTCACACCCTGGTGTATAATATGCTGGATCTTTACGACCACGGAGTGTGACCTTTAGCACTCATGCGAGGTAGGAGAGAAATTACGAACCAGAGACCACAAAATTATCTGATTCAAAACGAATACAAAGATTATGATGCAAAATAATATGTTAGTCGACAAGTACAAGCAGAAAACTTTGATAAGACGTACCCAGATATCGGTAACGTTAATTTGATCTAGCTACTAGTACTAGAGAATCCCCACATGATAATGCAAAAACAATTTTTAAATAAAATTTCTAATTATAGACAGCAATAACTCATAGTATCAAAATTAAGAGATAGTAACTAAAACGATCGAAACTGGATGATGAAACAACTAATAAAGATCATAGACCAAAAGCATAATATATACACAAGAAATTTGTTGGGCGAACTGTATGTAAAATCAAAGCTAGTTCCTAAGAATTCTTCAAATATATCTGGGTAAAAAAAACGATAGGACTTTTAAGTAAGAACAGGGATGAATAACAAACAGCAACAAATAAATAGCTTCAGTAATACAGGCAACATTCCCAGACCGGAACACGTATTTTAGAGTCCTGAACTGGAAAAAAAGTATGTTAGCGAAATTAGTAAATTTGGCATCAAATACTACTTAGATAATTTTAACATTAACAAATCAAGTTGACCAGATAAATTGCATACTACAGTTATAAAAAGACTATAGACACAATATTACATACCAACTAAATATAATACTTTAATTACAAAATGAAGGCAAGGATCTATACGACATGAAACCAGCAAATGTTACTACCCTGACAGTCAAAGAAAGGAAGGCAAGACGTATGCTCTCATTAAAGTCCCATTAGTATAACATCAATTTCTGAATAAACAAATGGACTCTGTTGCTAGGGACAAGATCGTAGAATTTTGGGAAGATAACGAAACAACCGAAAATCAACATAAATTTCGCAACAAAAAATCATTTCTAGCAAATTTACTTAAATTTTTCGAAAGATATGTACCACAACCTAGAACAATGACTTCCAAAATAATGTAGTCTAATATATAGAGTAATATACAGAACACTCATGTTACACTGAATGTGTGTCTTCCACACGTGTGGGAGGACGTTATAGGAGTGTGGGAGTAAGTTATAGAGTATTAGCTTAAATTATAGGAGTGTGGAAAATATAACTATAAGGGTCTGAAAGCAAATTGTAGGAGCGAGGGGGAAATTATCGGGGGTGGGGAGAAAGTGACAGAAGTGTGGGAGTAAGTTATAGGAATGTAGGAGTGAGTTATAGGAGAATAAGTTTTAGGGGGTATGAGTGATTTAGAGGTGTGGGTGTTGTGAAGTGCTTGATTAATGAGTGTTAATCAGATGTGATCCAAGGAAGGAAAAGGTTGTTCCATAACCATGAACCAAGAGCCCTTCTCCATCAAGGTATCCCCTTCATTTGAGGGTGTGGGAAGACTGTGATAGTTATAAGCATTGTGGTGTGGGAGTTAGCTGTGGGGGTAAGAGCGACTCTTGATACCAAACAATTTATATCCGCTATAAACAAACATAAATAGCTTGGAACTGCGAGAAAAATACCAGAATATTGACTTTCTGTTACCTGAGTCACCACATTTTGAATATGCTATCATTTTAGAACTCTAAATATTAGATGAATATAGACTGAAGAGCGTGAAAATGTCAACTAAGCTTTTTCCGTCGCTTAAAAACAACTTAGCAGAGGGAAACTGTGCGAGACCTCAATCAAACCATTATATACTGAACGCATTTGATAGATTAAAAAACGAAATAAATGCATTAGATTTCTAGGCACTAAGTCATCTAAAAACAAACTAGAAAGGTACTTAGTAAATGTAGAATTCAAGAAGGTACTGTGCACGGGCTGTCTGTAGGCACTGGAAACGTGACATTAATTCAAAAGCGTCAACATGATAAGTTGACACTGGGGTATAAGTAGGTATCTCTAAAGGAATACCTATAACTGGTTGCCTTATTTTTTTTTCCTTACTCTAAAGTTTCCGTTTATATGTAGAGAAAACTCCATTCGATTTGCTTTATATTTTCACCGCTGGTACAGTATGCTATAAGCAGGGAAAGGTTCGTGTATTTATAGGCATTTGCAATTAGAAGATGAAGCTAAATGGTTCAGAGAACCGACAAGTTGGTAAATTAGACACATGTGCAACACTTGGTATCAATAAAGAAACACAAGTGTTCCACTTGTGTCTAATTTACCGACTTAGGAGGAGTATTTGTGTTACTGAAGTTATGTCATCCAAAGACCTACACAGGCGCATTGCAAAGACCTACACAGGCGCATTGCAAAGACCTACACAGGCGCATTGCAAAGTCCTACACAGGCGCATTGCAAAGACCTACACAGGCGCATTGCAAAGACCTACACAGGCGCATTGCAAAGACCTACACGGCGCATTGCAAAGACCTACACTGGCGCATTGCAAAGACCTACACAGGCGCATTGCAAAGACCTACACAGGCGCATTGCAAAGACCTACACTGGCGCATTGCAAAACACAGGCACATGCAAGCTACACAGGCGCATTGCAAAGACCTACACAGGCGCATTGCAAAGACCTACACAGGCGCATTGCAAAGACCTACACAGGCGCATTGCAAAGACCTACACAGGCGCATTGCAAAGACCTACACTGGCGCATTGCAAAGACCTACACAGGCGCATTGCAAAGACCTACACAGTCGCATTGCAAAGACCTACACTGGCGCATTGCAAAGACCTACACAGGCGCATTGCAAAGACCTACATATGCGCATTGCAAAGACCTACACAGGCGCATTGCAAAGACCTACACAGGCGCATTGCAAAGACCTACACAGGCGCATTGCAAAGACCTACACAGGCGCATTGCAAAGACCTACACAGGCGCATTGCAAAGACCTACACAGGCGCATTGCAAAACAGCAGTTCATTAGTATAACGTATAACCTAAACAATGCATGGTTCATAAACTCTAGTTTTCACATAAACTGATAAATTGTAATGTTGCAATACTAATTGCGATGGAGGACGAAACACAATGACACCAGGAGACTATTGGGGGTTTTCGGCCGAGATGCCTCCGGAAGATGTCAAATGTAAGGAAAAATCGCATGGTCTCACGGTGTTTCAACGAGGATGGCCCGTTGAAAAGACACACCAACCCCAGTAGGAGAAAGTTGATGCCTTTAAAATGCACTCATTAGTATCTCCAACAACTTTAGCCAGAACAATTGTTTCTACAGTTTTGCTGAATATCTTGCCAGAAAACTTTGGATATTTAAGATTTGGCCTGAGTTTTGCCTCATTTGTTCTTCACCTTACTGTTACTCATTACAAACTCTCCCTCTCAGACCAGACTCATTTGTTTGTGACTTGTTAAAGGTCACTGTGTGGGCGAAACGTCGTCAAGAAAGGTTTCGTTTAACAGCATTTGTGTCTTTTTATCAAAATAGTGTCTATATCTCATGTCATTTCCTTCCCAACCACCCACACTACAGCAACTATTACCACCAAAAACCACCACGATTAAAAATTACATCCACTATCCTCAGCACAACTAATATTACCACCACCATCATTTCACCCAGTACCACTTACCACTGCTACAACTATCACCAACACCTTAACCACTTGCAACACTACATCACAACTTCCAAGAACGAAAACGTAGACAATTTTGCAAGACTCTTGCACTGAGGGATTTTTTAAGCGACTTTAGCAGTGGAAATGAAACTCTGACCACGATATTAGACAACATGTCAAAGGTCAACATAAAAATGTTTCCTCTCTGAAAGAGTAAAACACAAGGACGAGGCGGAGGGTCATGTTTCAACCTACCTGCTGAGAAAAGGCTTGTTAAAGATTTGAGACTTGAGAGAGAGAGGGAGAGGATGAGAAAGAATGAGAATATGAATAAAAGTAAGTCCGTTAGTGTTAAGTGGGTTGAAGGTCGTACTGACAACAGAAATGACACACACACATATATAAGAACAAGCCTCAATTAGAAAATCGTTTCGCTATTAGGTGTCCGATGTCCCAATAAATCTTGCTCTATTGAAAGGTCTGTCTTAATAGAAAAGGCTCCTCACACTCATTTTAAGACTCACCCTGTACAGTGAGGGTGACTGGGCGAGAAAGCTTGGGTCTGGTGTTGATCTGACACTCGTAGACACCGGAGTCGTTATTCAGTGCCGCACCCACCTCCAGTGTGAAGGAGGAGGTCTCGTTGTCCATCCTCACCTGCTCGGGGAGATCCAAAAACAGTGTTAGCGGACACCTGGGCTACACCAGCATTGATTTGGGAAGTGTTAATTAGTATACATGTGGCTGGTTGAATTAAAGGTGCAGGAATAGCTGCTTATACAAGTACATTTAAATGCCAACAGATTATGGGAAGAATAAACATAAGCGTTTCGCCACTAATTACTCGGTCAACCATAATTAAGATTAATAAAGCCACTAGCAGCAAAAAAAGTCATTTCAACAAAAGCTTTAACCGGGGATATGCGTCTTATTCACACGGTGCATAGCTGGTTTAAAACTCTGCATATGTGTACATGTTTAGGAAGATACCTAGGGAGGAAACGTTGTCTAAAGGGAAAGGTGTAGTTAGCAAACGTTTGTTGGTATTTTATGTAGTCTACGAGTTTGAGATGGCTTATCTAAAAGATACGTAGCAGGTTTAATGACTGCTTAGGTAAAAGTTGTTGAAACAGAACACTGGTCACGCAAAAGTTATGATGCTAATGGAACATCACTGTGTACATAATAAGTAGAATATTGTAAAAATAAAGAGCAAATCATAAACTGAACTGTGCAGTGTTAAAATAAGAGCACATTATAAACAGTACTTTATTAAATAAGGATAACACTGATATAGTGATCACATTGTGTAATGTGACAATATTGTCAGAGGGAAAACTGCCTGAGCTGATCCCAGGATGACCTGACCTAGCGTGACCTTGTATGTTCAAGAACAATTATATATAATTATTTGCATTGTATACGATGTATAGGTCTCAATATAAATAATTCAGGTAAATCACATTATTAGGTTTGATTAACGAGTTCTCTTTTCTCGATATAGGCTCCTCTGTGACCAATGGATTATCCAGGCCTGGTTAAAAGCACACTGTATTTGCTCTCGAATATATCAATAAAAAATAACCAATTATCCAATATATTGATATCTAATAGCAAACGTAGATCTGATTCTAAAGATGACTTAGTTTTGCATTTATATTTAAATTTATTACAAGCTGAGATACTCGATATTGCACGTAGTTATAACACACCAGTTACTGCGGTATTACTAACCTCTACAAGTGCAATTATAACTCACAAGTTATCAAAGAGTCACTAGCCTCTACAAGTACAGTTATAACATCAGTTACTGAGGTATCGCTAACCTCTACAAGTACAGTCATAACACACCAGTTTCTGAAGTATCACTAGCGTCTACAAGCACAGTTATACAGTTATAACACCAGTTTCTGTAGAATCACTAACCTCTACAAGTACAGTTATAAAACACCAGTTACTGAAGTATCTCTAACCTTAACAAGCAAAGATATAACACACCAATAACTGAAGTGATCACGAGCCTTTAACAGCACTACCACCAGCACACAAACCAGTCTTTTAGTGCAAATAAATCTTTCAAATCTGCCATTAGATATAATTTCTCTCTCTCTCTCTCTCTCTCTCTCTCTCTCTCTCTCTCTCTCTCTCTCTCTCTCTTTTTTATGGCCTAAATTATTTGTAAGATATACTTGATTATTGCATTTTAAAAAAAAATAATTTTAATTTGTAAATGATTTCGGTACCAATTTAATGTGCTGATTTTTTTTATAGATTATTATATATTCAAGTTTAGGAAACAATCAGTTTTCCCATTAAAATTACAAATTATTTGAATTAATTTTATTTCAGCAATTCAGTAATTTAGGAGATTGGAAAATATGTTTTATCCAACGTGCTTAGTTTTAGTAATATTTATTATAATTATGAATCATTTTTTTAATAACAGACAAAATAATCATGATTATGATTGAGGTAGTGTTGGTAGCAGTGGTGATGATGGTGCTAGTGAGGGTAATGGTGCTGGTGATGATAGTGATGATGGTGCTTGTGGTGGTGGTGATATTAGGGATAATGATGGTGCTGGTGATGATAGTGATGGTGGTGATGACGGTGCTAGTGGGGGTGGTGGTGATATTAGGAATAATGATGTTGGTGGCGGTGCTGGTGATGATGGTTGGGATGGTGGTAATGATGGTTGGGATGGTGGTGATGATGGTGCTGGTAGTGGTGGTGGTGCTGGTGATATTAGGAATAATAATGATAGTGGTGGTGCTGATTATGGTTGGGATGGTGGTGATGATGCTGCTGGTAGTGATGGTGGTGGAGATATTAGGAAAAATGATGATGGTGCTGACGGTTGTGATGGTGGTGATGTCAACAGAGCGAGACTCGTGTAAAGGGGGGTTCCTTTACACAGGAACTGCCAAAGATGCTTGTGGCTGAGCCTCCAGCCAACCGCTAGCATGTAATCATGAGCATGTAATCATGAGCATGTAATCATGAGCATGCCCCGTTCAGGGCAGGAGAAATAGCAGAGCTGGAACAAATCCAGAGATCGTTTACGGCTCACATTGAGCCATTGAAACATCTAAATTATTGGGAACGCCTTCAAGTCTTGAACATGTACTCATTGGAGCGGAGGAGAGAGAGATACATGATAATATATACATGGAAAGTACTTGAGGGCCTGGTCCCAAATCTGCACACTGCCATAACAACATACTGGAGTGAGAGATATGGGAGAAAGTGTAAAATAAACCCAGTTAGGAGCAGGGGTGCGGTGGGGACAATACGGGAGCACTGTATTAACATCCGGGGTCCGAGACTATTCAACATCTTACCAGAAGATATCCGAAACACGGCTGGAACCAGTGTAGAAGCCTTCAAGAGGAAACTGGACAAATATCTTCACCAGGTGCCAGATCAACCAGGCTGTGATGGATATGTGGGGCAGCGGGCCTCCAGCAGCAACAGCCTGGTTGACCAGGCAAGCACCAGACGAGCCTGGCCCATGGCCGGGCTCAGAGAGTAGATACTCTCGAAACTCTTCAAAGGTATATCAAAGGTATGTAATCAAGGTTCACTCTGACAACCTCTCCTCCAAACAGGACGGACGTTTGCGCGCGCGCGCACACGCTTTACAGTTCCTGATTTTTACCTCGTGTAGCCTTTATAAAAATGGTTATATTTTTTATCCTAGGTTAGGTTTACATAACTTAACCTCTATTTACTTATAGTTAACCGAAAATAACCAGATAACATTAACGGGTTTCTTTTGTCTGGCAGCGTGGAATATACAAAAGTTAATGTTTCACGAAAATCTTAACTATTGTAATGAGCTCATGGGAATCCAGTCTTAAACTGGCAGGCCAGTGTTCTCCCTACTAGACCACACTAGCTTAATAACTTCTACACACAAGAGAGGTTAGCATGGAATCAGCAGTGACATATGCAAAGTGTTTACGGACGACTGTCACAGCTACGTGGCAAAGACGAGATCCAGCTAAAGCTCTTTACCACACGAGGGCCACTGTTGTGAACACCATCCAGCCTGAGGGACTGATTACCTCCTCTACTGTCTTGAGTTTCAACATTTTCAACGCCGAGAGACTGATTACTTCATCCACTATCTCCTATTATTTATTAGATGTTATACATGTATCGAATTCATCAGTTACACGTATCTTAATACGCCTGCATGGTGCAATAGTGAGTGCACTTGCATTTGTTGTCACAGTGGAATCCATGCCAACCTCTCTAATATATAACTATTTTTTAATTGGATGAATCATATTTAGGCTACATAGTCTTGTGGTGGGAATCCTGACATACTTTTAGGACAAGCTTGCCATGGGTTCCAGACATACCCATTCTCTATGTTATATCATAGTTCCATAGAGCGTTGGTATTGCAACGCTAAGTTGAGCAGGATTGCAAGTGACCCAGGTGCTAGCAACGTGGTGAGGTAATTCAGAGAGGAGTATAGTGAAAAGAGTGAAGCAAATCTTTCACCTTCTACTCACCACAAAAGACTTCTGAATGCCGTATATTTTCCTCGAAATAGAGATTTCTCTTTTATTTTGTCTATTTTTGCATGCTCTAAACAGCTCTGTCTGAGTCTCTGACTGCCCTCTCCCCCTCTATTTCTCTCTCTCTCTCTCTCTCTCTCTCTCTCTCTCTCTCTCTCTCTCTCTCTCTCTCTCTCTCTCTCTCTCTCTCTCTCTCTCTCTCTCTCTCTCTTTACTTAGGCTTTTAAATACATTTCTAAAACCTTCAGATTCATTATTTACTTCTCTTAATACTATTTATAATACGTGACACATCCCGACGGTACATTTAAATTTTCCCTTCAAAGTACTTTCTCTGGCTGTTTTGTCTGCTTGATCATAAAGGCCAGAGCTGTCAGTTTCTTTAGTATAAAATAAATTCACAAAAATATAAATTATATATATATATATATATATATATATATATATATATATATATATATATATATATATATATATATATATATATATATATATATGTGTGTGTGTGTGTGTGTGTACTCACCTAGTTGTACTCACCTAGTTGTGGTTGCAGGGGTCGATACATAGCTCCTGGCCCCGCCTCTTCACTGGCCGCTACTGGGTCACTCTCCCTGCGCCATGAGCTTTATCATACCTCTTCTTAAAGCTGTGTATGGACCCTGCCTCCACTACATCGCTTCCCAAGCTATTCCACTTCCCGACTACTCTGTGACTGAAGAAATACTTCCTAACATCCCTGTGATTCATCTGAGTCTTCAACTTCCAACTGTGTCCCCTTGTTGCTGTGTCCCATCTTTGGAACATTCTGTCTCTGTCAACCTTGTCAATTCCTCTCAGTATTTTATATGTCGTTATCATGTCCTCCCTATCTCTCCTGTCCTCCAGTGTCGTCAGGTCGATTTCCCTTAACCTCTCCTTGTAGGACATACCCCTTAGCTCCGGGACTAGTCTTGTTGCAAACCTTTGCACTTTCTCTAGCTTCTTTACGTGCTTGGATAAATGTGGGTTCCAAACTGGTGCTGCATACTCCAGTATGGGCCTAACGTACACAGTGTACAGGGTCCTGAACGATTCTTTATTAAGATGTCGGAATGCTGTTCTTAGGTTTGCTAGGCGCCCGTATGCTGCAGCAGTTATTTGGTTTATGTGCGCCTCAGGAGATGTGCCTGGTGTTATACTCACCCCAAGGTCTTTTTTCTTGATTGAGGTTTGTAGTCTCTGGCCCCCTAGACTGTACTCCGTCTGCGGTCTTCTTTGCCCTTCCCCAATCTTCATGACTTTGCACTTGGTTGGGTTGAACTCCAGGAGCCAATTGCTGGACCAGGCTTGCAGTCTGTCCAGATCCCTTTGTAGTTCTGCCTGGTCCTCTTCCGATTGAATTCTTCTCATCAACTTCACATCATCTGCAAACAGGGACACTTCGGAGTCTATTCCTTCCGTCATGTCGTTCACAAACACCAGAAACAGCACCGGTCCTAGGACTGACCCCTGTGGAACCCCACTCGTCACCGGCGCCCACTCTGACACCTCGCCACGGACCATGACTCGCTGCTGTCTTCCTGACAGGCATTCCCTGATCCATTGTAGTGCCTTCCCTGTTACCCCTGCCTGGTCCTCCAGTTTCTGCACTAATCTCTTGTGTGGGACTGTGTCAAACGCCTTCTTACAGTCCAAGAATATGCAATCTACCCACCCCTCTCTCTCTTGTCTTACTGCTGTCACCCTGTCATAGAACTCCAGTAGGTTTGTGACACAGGATTTCCCGTGTGTGTGTGTGTGTGTGTGTGTCGTGCCGAATAAGTAAAACTGGTCACTTAGCAAGAACTCATTTAAAATTAAGTCCTTTCAAAGATTTTCTCTTATACATTTAAAGATACATTTTTTCATTTATGTTAATATAAAAACTGATAATTTTGTACCAAAAGAACCTTAGGAAACTTACCTAACCTTGTTATAACAAGCGCAATTTAATTTAGCGTAATCGAACTAAATATATTTTAGATAAATTTACAATAATTTAATAAACAAACTCAGTGAAATATATTTTTTTTCGTTAGATTCAGAATGATTTTTGGAACATTATTTTATACACAAATTTTCATGGCAATGTCAAATATTTTCCTTATTTCTTCATCTCGGAACTCCGGACTGCACACACTATAGGCTCTCAGAAACATGGTAAGAAATACACTCCTTTTGACTCTAGTCTCATGGTTGGAGTAGTAGTGAATGCATGAGTACACATTGCTGGTCTTCCTATATACTGGGTTAATAGAAAGTTTAAGTTTACAGTATATAGGAAGACCACCAATGTGTGCTCATACATTCACTACTATTCCAACCATGAGACTAGAGTTAAAGGAGTGTATTTCTTACCATGTTTCTGGAGCCTAAGTGTGCAGTCGGAGTTCTAGATGAAGAATTAGGAAAATATTTGACATTGGCATGAAACTGCTATCCTAAGGTGTTTGTGGAATCTGCCTTGGTAGCAGCTAAGAAAACTTATTATAGAACAGAACCTAGGATAACACCTCAGACCAAGAATGTGCTGGTCCTCCCATTCAATGAGAATTGATCTATCCTGCCGAATGTCCTTAAAAGATTTAATATACAAGTAGTTTTTACAAATTCACGGACTACTAGAAGCATTCTGATAAAGAATTCACCCCAGCAGCGTGCTGGTGGTGACTACAGAATTGGTTGCAACGGTTGCAGTCTCAACTATTTGGGACAGACTGGATAATCTTTAGAAAGTTAGAATATCACAGCATCGGTATTCGATACGTATAGCACAGAAGTCGAAGGCGATTTTCAACCACATAAGAGCTTGTAATATCCCGTCAAACTGGCAGGAAGCGAGTCATCTCTCGTTCCTCTTGGCTTGAAAGGAATATTGTAGAATCGGCAATTTTTAAGCATGATAAACATTCATTATACAATATCAGTGGCGGGTTGTTAAAACTAAATGCGTTTTTAGTTGAGTCAATAGTACACAAAAACTTTGGCTCTTATACGAATGCATTGGACTGTCTTAAATGTAGTGCCACACCCAGGAATTAGGGCCTATTTTTCCTACATTTTCTGAAAGTTGAACCAGAGTTTGCCTCAGAATCATGTGGGATGAATAAATGGGGCCGTCTTCCTTGTAATTACAGATGCCTCCCTCTTTAAGTGAGTTTATTTTAATGAGCCCCGTTTCCTTTGTATAACTTAAAGAAGTCTGCCCTTTAAATGGTCCCGTTTTCTCGTGGATGGTACTCCATAATTATAATATAATACTAATATCTGTATTTCTACAAGTACATGTACAAGGTATACAGGCCTAGCTGACATCAATGACATATTACTTTATAGAAAGCCGCTTGTTATGCTGAGCATTTCGGGCAAATTAGGTCAGTTTTGTCCCAGGATGCAACCCACACCAGTTGACTAATACCCAGGTACCCATTTTATACTGATGGGTGAACAGGGGCAGCAGGTGTCTTGTGGAAACACGTCCTAATGTTTTCCAGCCGTACCGGAGATTCGAACTCCGGACCTCACTGTGTGAGCTGAGTGCGCTAGCGATCGAGCTACGGGACACCTACCAGTGACTTCCATATCACTGGCAATATAATTATGTATGTAAAATTACTTATATCATAGCGGAGTCTGACGGAATTCTTAATAATTGCCGTTACTGTCGCGTAGGCTACTTTCACAATATCAGCGCTTGTGGGATTTTTTCTAATGCTATAATATACAACCTTTCTGGCTATGGGTACTGGTATGCCTGGGGGCATTTCCTGTTCCTCTCTCTCTCTTTCTCTCTCTCCCCCTCCCCCTCCTTCCCTCCCTCACTCCAGTGAATACATCCTCTGGGATCGATTAGCTCGGACATCCTCCTTTTTCTGCAACTTTGCAAGCTCCTGATGATGTGTTGATTGCAACACGAAAGGCCTAGAGCTATCATTTTATATATATATATATATATATATATATATATATATATATATATATATATATATATATATATATATATATATATATATATATATATATAAGACCATTGTAATTGTAAAATTCTCAACAAAACTAGTGGTGAATAATTTCCTCTTTAAAAATAATGGGGTAGTAGAAGAAAAATATTCAAATGATTTTTAGGAGAAATCTTCAGATTTTTCCTTCAAGTCATTTTATTTTTCTGAGGTTAGGGGTCCTCACCGCCCAGCTTCTCAAACAGGCGATTATACTGTCTTTGAGAGAATGTTTCCCTCCTATCTGTTGCTAGACTTGCAACATTGGATAGCTTCTAATGATGCACAAGAGTGTGAAAGATCTTGATCTAAAGATATCCTTTACCATTCTCATGTGGCTTGTTCTGCATATATATATATATATATATATATATATATATATATATATATTTTATTAAGTAACACATCGGCCGTCTCCCATCAAGGTAAGGTGACCCGAAAAAGAAGCAACATTCAACATCACGCCATCACTTTCTTGTCAAAGGCGCTCCGATATTACAGTTCATATGCCCCTCCAAACTGCAGATATCCCCACCCCTCCTTCAGAGTGCAGGCACTGTACTTCCCACCTCCACCTCTCCTTCAGAGTGCAGGCACTGTACTTCCCATCTCCACCCTCCTTCAGAGTGCAGGCACTGTACTTCCCACCTCCACCCCTCCTTCAGAGTGCAGGCACTGTACTTCCCACCTCCACCCTTCCTTCAGAGTGCAGGCACTGTACTTCCCACCTCCACCCTTCCTTCAGAGTGCAGGCACTGTACTTCCCACCTCCAGGACTCACTTCCGGCTATCCGGTTTCCTTAATCCCTTCATTAGTGTTACCTTGCTCACACTCCAACAGCATGTCAAGTCATAAAAAACACTTGCCTCCACTCCTATCTAACATGCTCACGCACGCCTTTATCCACTAGACCACCATGCCTCCAACCTTTTCTAGAGTGACCCCTACCCTCCATTCCAATACAGATTAATACACGCTCCAAGTCATCTTATTTTGCTCCATCCTCTCTCTATGTTCAAACCACGTCAGTAACCCCTGCTCAGTCATCTGGTTAACACTTTTTGTAACTCCACAACTTCTAATCTCCAAACTACGAATTCTCTCAGTTACGAATTCTCTCAGTAATATTCACACCTCACATTGTTCTCAGACACGACATCTCCACTGCCTCCAGCCTCCTCGCTGCAACATTTACCACCCATGTTTCACATCCACAAAAGAGTGTTGGTACCACTATACTCTCATACATTCCTTTTTTTTTTGCTTCCTTGGGTAATCTTTGTCTCCACTTTTTTCCCCTCATCAGTTCTATGGTTCACCTCGTCTTTCATAGACCCATGTTCCGACAAGTCCACTCCCAAATATCTTAACACATTCATTTCCTAAGTACTCCATCCTTCTAATCTGATATCTAATCTTTTATTAGCATTTTTTTGTTACCCTCATAACCTTGCTTTTCCCTATGTTCACTTTTAACTTCCTCCTTTTACATACCTTCCCAAATTCGTACACCAACCTTCGTAAATTATCTTCAGAATCTCCCACAGGCGCATTGTCATTAGCAAAAAGCAATCGTGACAACTTCCACTTTGTATTTGATTCTTCATATTTTAATCCTACACTTCCCCAACACCCTGTCATTCACTTCTTTTACAGCTCATCTATGAATACGTTAAACAGTCATGATGCCATCACACATCCTTGTCTAAGGTCTACTTTTACTGGAAAATAATCTCCCACTGTTCTACATACCCTAACCTGAGCTTCACTATTTTCATAAAAACACTATTGCTTTCAGATAACTCTACCATACACTTCACCTGGTATACTCAGCAACCTTATTTCCCTATACTTCTTACGCTCTCTTTTATTCCCTTTGCCTACCAATCTCTAGGAACCGTCCCCTCTTTCATAAATTTATTGAACAAAAACACCAACCACTCCAAAAGTATATCCTCATTTACTTTTAATATTTATGTCTTGACCATATTAATTCCAGCTGCTTTACCTCCTTTCCTTTTACCCTCAGCCTCAGAAACTTACCCCACACTCACATCCAGCTCTTCCTCACTCCTAAAAGATGTTAAACCTCGTTGGCCAATGCATAAAATCAATGCTTCCCTCTCTTCCTCAACACTTAAAAACTTCTCAATATATTTCCTCCATCTCACTACCGCCAACTCATGTGTCATATGTTAACTTTTTCTCTCTCTTACCTCTCTCTCTCTTACCTCTCTCTCTTCATCTCATCATTCCCTCTAATGTAGAATCATACAACTCTAACCTTTATGATAAAGTTGATAAATCAGTCACATAAAATGTTGTGAAGGAAATATTTAAATGTACCCTTGCTCTGGTACGCATTAGAAATAGTACTAAGAGAAATAATGAACCTGAATGTCTTAGGAATGCATTTAGAAGCCTGAGCAGATCTATAATTCACTATAACATGAACCTGGAGAAACTTTGCAATGTAAACAGATTTAGTCCTGGCAACAAGTACGTCTGGCAGTATAAATACTGATCATGATCAAACTAAGCGGAAATTATGTGGTAAGACTTATATTCGCTTTCTTGAAACCTACTTATTTGATTGCTCACTTATTGAGGAATGAAGATACAGCACAATAACGGATGTGATGTCAGAGTACCATTTTAGTGAAACTATATATTACCAGATATTTGGAGAAAGTTTCGTTTATTTCTTTGTAACAGATGAAATGTAAATTGTATTTTTTTAATACAACGACCGTCTCCCACCGAGGCAGCGTAACCAACGAATTTGCGCAACATTAAAGCATTATCGTCTGACGAGGCCGAGCTGCTGACTCGTCTGACGAGGCCGAGCTGCTGACTCGCCTCAGACAGCTCTAGCACAGAGTATATGGCTGTCTTCGTAGTATGTACACGTAGCCCAAACACATAACAGGAAGATGCAGGTAATGGTTAGAAACTACAGATAAGTGTCAATGTTT
This sequence comes from Cherax destructor, assembly GCA_009830355.1. NCBI lineage: Eukaryota > Metazoa > Arthropoda > Malacostraca > Decapoda > Parastacidae > Cherax > Cherax destructor. The sequence goes on along the minus strand of WNWK01002346.1, from coordinate 94,877 downwards.
ACAGTCGCTGGTAATATTATGCTTTATGATGGCATTATATTACGCCAGTAGTACAGTAAGAGAAAAAGCTGTAAAAGAGGCTGTGATACCGAACTTTTCCAGTGCAAGGCACCATTCACTGGATGAACCCAAGATCAGGTGTATTTACTGCGTCTGACACCACGTCTGGCGCCATACTACACCTTCATATTGATTACAATCAATATCGGACTCTTAGTGAAGTTCTTAATGAAACAGAATATGAAAGACACTCCATTCGTACTTTGCACTTGTGTAATACCAACGACAATCTTCATCTAAAAATAAATCTCAATTTCGTACATATGAAGACACCTTTTTCGAATAATTAAACCCCAGAGGTCATTGACTAAGATCCCTTCCCCCTAAAAAAAGTTAAGAACATAAGAACATAAGAATGGAGGAACACTGCAGAAGGCCTACTGGCCCATACAAGGCAGGTCCTTATCAAAACCACCACTACCTAAGAATTTATTCCCGTACTCACGACACAAATCAAACCCAGCCCCTCCCACTCATATATTTGTCCAATCTCTTTTTAAAGCCACCCAAGGTCCTAGCCTCTATCACAGTACTCGGAAGATTGTTCCACGCATCTACAACTCTGTTCGAAAACCAGTACTTGCCTATGTCCTTTCTAAATCTAAATTTATCCAATTTAAATCCGTTATTTCTGGTTCTTACTTGGTTCGATATCCTCAGTATTTTATTAATATCTCCTTTGTTTATGCCCATCATCCACTTGTACACCTCGATGATATCTCCCCTCATTCTACGTCTCTACAGAGAGTGGAGATTCAACGCTCTAAGTCTATCTTCATACGGAGATTTCTTATACTGTAAATCATTTTAGTCATTCTTCTTTGTATGTTCTCCAATGAATCTATATCCATCCTGTAGTAAGGAGACCAAAACTGAGCTGCATAATCCAAATAAGGTCTCACTAGTGATGTATAGAGCTGTAAAATAACTTTTGGACTTCTGTTGCTTATACTTCTTGAAATAAATCCTAGTAATCTGTTAGCCTTATTGCGCACACTTAGGCACTGTTGTCTTGGCTTTAGATTTCTGCTTACCATGACTCCCAAGTCTTTCTCACATTCTGTATGATCAAGTTCTACTTCACCTAGTTTATAAATTCGAGGGATATTTTCATTACCAAGGACTAGCACCTTACACTTGTCACATTGAACTTCATCTGCCACTTTTGAGACCAAGACATTAATTTGTCCAAATCCTCCTGGAGTTCACTGGTATCCTCCTCAGAATGAATCATACGGCCTATTTTTGTATCATCAGCAAATTTACTCATGTCACTTGCAATTCCTTCATCAAGGTCATTTATGTAAATTATGAACAACAATGGGCCTAAAACTGATCCTTGTGGAACGCCACTAGTGACTAATCCCCATTCAGATTTGACCCCATTAATGGAAACTCTCTGCTTTCTATTGGTAAGCCATGCCTCTATCCATGCTAGAACTTTACCTCCTATACCATGAGCTGCCACCTTTCTTAAGAGTCTCTTGTGAGGTACTCTATCGAAGGCCTTACTGAAATCCAAGTAAACTATATCATATTCTTTATCACTGTCTACTGCCTCAAATGTTTTATTGAAAAACGTCAGTAAATTTGTTAGGCAGGAACGACCTCTCGTGAACCCATGCTGAGATTCATTAATCAAATTATGTTCTTCAAGGTGACTTCTAATAATATCAGCTATAATTGATTCTAATAATTTGCCTACTATAGATGTGAGGCTTATTGGACGGTAATTTGATGGAATTGACTTATCCCTGATTTGAATATAGGAACTATATTAGCTATCTTCCACATCTCTGGCACAATACCAGTTAGGATGGACGTATTAAACACATTTGTTAATGGCTGACTAAGTTCCATCTTGCATTCTTTAAGTACCCTGGAAAACAACTCGTCGGGTCCCGGGGACTTATTTTGCTTCAGTTTATCTATCTGTTTGATAACCATGTCCCTCGTGACAGTAATATTAGTTAACTTGAATTCTTCAGGAACTGAATAATTGTTAATTTCTGGAATCTCATTTACGTCTTCTTGTGTAAAGACTGACAAAAAATAGTCATTAAATAGAGAACACATTTCCAGTTCGTTATCCGTCAGCTGTCCATTCCCAATTTTCAGAGGTCCTACCTTAAGCAGCATGGATTATTTTCATTAGTGTACTTTTGTCCTCCACCCAGAACAGTTAACAAAAGCTGCATCTATTCATTGCCGGTGAATATGTGCAACAAATGTAAGGAGATTCGCCAAAATGATACGACTTGACCTTTACTTCTTCGAAAGAGAAAATAACTGCATTGATGTTCCCATTTTGACCTGCGGTCAATATCGCCTGAGTCTGTATTGACTACAAGTCAGATATAGATAGCGATGATGACTACTTAGCATGATGTAAATGCTTGAACAGTGTGTTTGTAAGTAGAAGACACATTGCCAAAATATATTTATATATATTGGGCAATATTTTGACTTAACAGGTATACTATGAAGAACGAAGAGTTGAATTCTACAGGCACGGCAGTCAGGATAATTACAAGATTGACGAATTTCATACATGCTTGACCGCACCAACTACAAAACTTTATAATAAGGAGAATTTCTCTGGCAGTATGCAGTATGATTATGCGTAATTTTCTTGAACGGTCTTCCCCATCTGTGTCCCTGCAGTCCATCACGACACGTCATAGTTGGACCAAACATATAGTAGTACCTTACAAATCAGAGTGAGATGTCGGCGCGTTTACAACTATGTGCATAGTCAATCTCCTCGAGTATTGGCCCTTAGCCCAGCTTCGTGGACAACCACACGTAAGCTACAATAGCTTTCTGTGTGGCATCAGGAGAACCTGCATTAGGGAGAGGTAGAGAGACGGACGGCAAACTACTGAAAACTATAAGATGCATAAAAGGAAACAAGCAGGGACATTTTTTAAAGGGTTTACTAAACCGAGAGACATAAATACAAACGTTGACACCAAATTCGAGTTGTCGTACCTTGAATCTGTCGTCGGAGGTGAAGATGAGCTGATTGGCGGAGATGACGTGTAGATCCCGCTGCCTCATCCACGACACCTGTCACACACCTCACCTCATTAGTCATGTCATGTATATATATATATATATATATATTAACAGATCGGCCGTTCGACACCAAGGCAGGGTGGCCCGAAAAAGAAAAACTTTCACCATCTTGCCAGAGGCATGCTTACACTACAGCTACAAAACTGCAACATTAACACCCCTCCTTCAGAGTGCCGGCACTGTACTTCCCATCTCCAGGAATCAGTTCCGGCCAGCCGATTCCCCTGAATCCCTTCATAAATGTTACCTTGCTTACACTTCAACAGCACGTCTCCATTTGCTCCTATCTAACACGCTCACGCACGCTTGATGGAAGTCCAAGCCCCTCACACACAAAGCCTCCTTTACCCCCTCCCTCCAACCTTTCCTGGGCCGACCCCTACCCCGCCTTCCCTCCACTACAGATTTATACACACTCGAAGTCATTCTATTTCATTCCAACCTCTCTACATATCCCAACCATCTCAAAATAGGTCCCTTCTAAAAATTTCTCTTATACGTTTTAAGATATATTTTTTTCATTTATGTTAAAGTAAAAAATAATTTTGTACCAAAAGAACCTTAGAAAACTTAACTAACCTTATTATAACAAGGGCAATTTAATATAGCCTAATCCAACTAAATATATTTTAGATAAGTTTACAATATTATTCTTCACATGAAGATAGTGTTAAACTGTCGGTTTTCTCATCAATGTTTTTTTGAGAGCTTTACGTATTTGTAGTCCAGAGTTCATAGATGAAGAAATCTCCAAAATTTATGAAATCGCTAATGATCTAAAATACCCAAGAAACGTAATTTATAAATCCTTTAAAATAGCTAGAAATACTTTTAAAATAAAAAAAGGGACAACCAATCTTATTCAACTAAAAATATGTTGTTTCTCCCTTACTATGAAAACTTGGTTGATATGCCTTCTCTTCTTAAGACTTTTAATATCAAAGTTGTATTTATAAATTTTGATACAGTAATAAAAACATTTGATAAAAAATTCCCCCCAAAATGCTGACGGATGTCTATAAGATTCCTTGTGAAATATGCGATAAAGTTTATTACGGTCAAACTGGTAAAAGTCTCGAAGATTAAAACAACATCAATAATGCTCTATTTATTCATGTGAGAGATTTTAACCATCCAATTGATTTTCAAATGGCTGAGAAAGTTGTATCAAGCAAGTCCATGGTTGACAGGAATATAATAGAATCATGTTTCATAAAAAACAGTTTTTGAAAATATGAATATTTCTTTTGGTTTATATAAATTTAATTCATTTATAATTAATAAAATTTGGGAAGAATTTAATGATACATTAGACAAGTAAAAAACTTAATGCTTGGGAAGAGTATCAGGTGTGATTCACAGAGTCAGGTGTTGTCACGCGTGTGTGAGGTGTATATATATATAGGTATATATATATAAATTTTTATATATATATATATATATATATATATATATATATATATATATATATATATATATATATATATATGGAGAACGTATAAATCTGTAGGGAAGGAAGGCGGGGTAGGGTCGTCCTAGAAAGGTTGGAGGAAAGGGTAAAGGAGGTTTTGTGGGCGAGGGGCTTGGACTTCCAGCAAGCATGTGTGAGCGTGTTAGATAGGAGTGAATGGAGACGAATGGTTTTGGGACATGACGATCTGTTGGAGTGTGAGCAGGGTAACATTTTGTGAAGGGATTCAGGGAAACCAGTTAATTGATTTAATTGGACTTGAGTCCTGGAAATGGGAAGTACAATGCCTGCACTTTAAAGGAGGGGTCTGAGATAGTGACAGCTGGGAGGGACTTTTCTCAGCTGTCGTATCTGAGCTCCTCTGCAAAGACAGTGATTATGTATGAGTGTGGTGAAAGTGTTGAATGATGATGAAAGTATTTTCTTTTTGGGGATTTTCTTTCTTTTTGGGTCACCCTGCCTCGGTGGGAGACGGCCGACTTGTTGAAAAAAAAAAAAAAAATATATATATATATAATCTAGCCCAGCTTGGTCAAATGACCAAAAGCGCCACTGAGTGTAATCTTTTGACAAAGATCCTTGACAAGAGAAATTTTTCTATTTCTCCTAACAAACTACTATCACTGTCCATTCCTCTTCCCTGAGCAGCACTCACCGAGCGTCCCCTGAGCTTGGTGACGACGCAGGGAAGAGAAGCAGTCTCTCCTTCTATTACAGTGACGTTGTTCGCCAGTGTCTCGTCGAATTCTGGCGGGGACCAGGAGCTCCCCTCCTTCTTGTTCCTGCTGCGACCTGGGCTACCTGCAGGAGAAAATTGGTTGAAGTTTAGGTGCTTGAAATGTTTCAGAAAAATAATTGGTTTTCATAAGTAAATTAGGTTGAGATACCAGTAGAGAATCTGAGGCAAGCAACGTTGAGGTGACGTTTTTGTTGCTTTATTTTTAATGTTTTATTGATTATGGAAATGTTTTAGCTGTTAATAAGTTATGGTTTTCTTTTCTGTAGAAACCTTTCCAGATAAAAAAAAAAGAGATAAAACACAAATTATATATAAACTAACTTAAATTCTCTCTCTTTCTCTCTCAGACAGAGAGACAGACACACACACACACACACACACACACACACACACACACACACACACACACACACACACACACACACACATTAATCTCACTCTCCACAGTCACCCTCCCTCCAGAAGCCGATCCCTGTACCTGAAGTTTCGACATAAAGTGAATGAGAGGAGGATCAGAATGTGACACATAAATATAGGTGGAATCACAAAGAGGTGAAATAAAGAACACTGTAAAGAAAGATGTGATCCCGCTGCTACCCTACCAATCCACTTGAGATGGAATAATATAGAGGTGACTTGTTCTTACAAGGGAAGGAGTGGAGCTTACTACACCGGGACAGAAGGGACCAAGCCCTGGTGTTTTCATAGCTCCTGGCCCCGCCTTTTCGCTGGTCGCTACTAGGTCCACACACTCCCTTCTCCGTGAGAGGATCTGGTTGGACCAACAGACGAATTGAAGACTTATATAGGAATTATTATTATGGATTTTTTTTTAAATTTGATATTTTTTCTATTAAAAGGTCAGTTAAACCAATTTCACTGCTAATGGATTTATTTTGATACACCAGTAAAGGTCAACTATTTTACATTGATTAATGTTTGGTTTGACCACTCCTGGCATCCATAAGTACTTTAACACGTATGGGCCTACCAACGATCAGAGTTTTGCATAATTCCTTGATGTCCTGGTTTAGCGCACAAGGGTTGTTTTCTGCTTCTTATTGACTGTGATAATTCCATTACTGTGTATTTTCTGTGCCCGTGCTTTCTATTTTTCTTGTTGTTTATTAGTTAGAAAGTCAGCAGAAATAGCTAAAAATAGCTATTTGGGTCCTTGTAAAGTGGGACAGATAAGCGTTTTAATTAAGTGGTAGCAAACAAAAACGAAATTGCAGTAGAACTTGGTGTTTCAACTCAGTAAAATTAAGAAGAAACTGAATTACGATCAAGATTTAAACTAAAAAATGTGAGATGTGATAGAAATCGGAAAACAACACCGAGATGAGACAGAAAAATAATACGAATGGTTCTTAACAAGAGAAGAGCATCATGCAGGCAGATTTCCTCTGAACCCTTGATACGGAAACGTTGATTGTGGGCTAAGAATCACATTGAGTGGACTTCTGAACAATGGCAGCAGGTGAGAATTACATTTAGCTATTCAATTTATTTGTTGTTCATAAAACATCAGTTATTAGTAAAATGACAATTCTATTTGAACACATTAAGATTACCATTCATTTGTTGCAGGTGGTGTTTTCTGATGTGTCAACCACTGCAGTGCTGGATGACAGTGTGCAGACAGTAAGATGGCTGTCAGGTGAGAGTTTTATAACTGAATGTCTCAAGAACGTGATCAAATTTCCTCAGAAAATCATGGTGTGGGGAACCATTTCCGTTCAAGGAACAAGTCGTTTGCACATTGGTGATGGTACCATGAACCAGGTTAAGTATATAGAAGTAATACAACGCCAATTATTGCCTCAGGTAAGGGATTGGTATGGTCATGGACGTTGAATATTCCAGAATATTACAATAGATACTGTTCACCAGCGTTGAATATATGAAGCCGATCAGACGACGACTCGTGCTGCGAATGAAATAACGAAAACTAAAAAAAAAAAAAAATCAGGCTACTACTTAACCCCATGTCACATGGCAAAATCAGTAAGGACGTGATATGCACAAAATGGCGCTGACCTGCTCGCACGGGCTGGGAATTCCCCCGACAAGGACCCTATTGAGAGCTTATGGTCTTTACTGAAGGATGAAGTTCCCATTATGATCAAAGTGCAACTCGTTAAGCGACATTAATTAAGGTTTGATTTCATTGTGCCAGAATCAAGGAATTATGCAAAACTTTGATCGTTAGCATAATGCCCACACCTGTTAAAGCACTTACAGATTCAGTGTAGTCAATGTAAATTAGTTGACCTGTACTGTGTATAAAAATAAATCCATTAACAGTCAGTGAAATTTATTTAATTGATCTTTTAATAGAAAAATATCGAATTTAAAAAAAAAATCCGTAATTACTCCAGTACTGTAATTGTAAGTGAAACTTCCACTTACAATTACAGTTGTGTAATGAATCCTTGTTTTAACTCTCCCTTCCTTTGTAGTGTTGGTACACCTTTCCAGTAACCTTTTATAAGTGGTACTTAACCATATAATTATTATTAGTATATTAATTAACGGTATTTGCTCATAAATTTATCCTTTTCCCGAGTTTTTTTTTTAATTTTCTCTGATTATAAAGGGTTGATTAACTGGAGTTCAAGTGGTATGGAATACTGTGTTGAGAGGCAGAGGAGCCAGTACCCTCAACCCTTCTGGTATGATAAAGAAAATCCATACATAGCAGTAATTCAAGAGACAAAATTCTCTGGAATGATAACCAGTATACATTATTCCCAGAGAAAAATGGAAGAGGTTGTTCACTAATGGTAAAGAATCAGTTGAATCTTGAGGTTGTGAGTTGAGATACACTGACAAATTTTAAGATTAACGGGAGGTAAAAATAACTTTGAGAGCCAAGGCAATTATGTAAAATTCAATCGTGTTGAAAATTTTGAAGATCATAAGTAGAGACATTCTCAAGCTATCATATGGAAACTATTAATCCCAGTTTTTAACCTTATAAAAATGACAAATTTGCACCTACACTGACCCAAACTTCATTTCAGCTAAATATAAACAGTCTCATGGTATTGAAGTGAAAATCTTACCCAGTTTAAAAACCAGCAGGTACACTGCCTAAAAGCAATCTGAACTTTCCTTTATGCAGGACCCACCAGCGTTGAAAACTTGAAGCCTATCAGGAGAATGATTTATTAAAATATTTGGTAAATTTACACTTATAAACCAGAAAACAAACCGAACCAACTTCAAAGCAATAAACACCAACGTTTGAATGAAAGCGATCAAAAGAAGCATTCTCAAGATATCGCAAGAAAACTGTGTAGGGAAAACACAACTGACTTCATAAGTATTCCCCTCTCACGGATACCGAATTAAATGCGGAAGACGGAATCCTTCGAGCGTAGATCTGTTTCTGCAGCTACAAATACGTAATTACAAGTAGGCAATTGCACTTACACACACACACACACACACACACACAGCTCATGGAGCAGGGAGAGGCGGGGACCAAGAGCTATGAATCGACCCCTGCAATACAATTAGGTGAGTACACACAAAGAACTCCCAAGATTTAGATAAACAACATCTTACTAAGAAGCTCCTTCCTCGCAAAACGACCAGAATTTGATGATAACAAGGTAATTATTTCAAGTGATTTGCGTGCGTCATCCAGGTTAATTACCCCATTCAGGGTAATTACACCAAGACTCCATTTAATTTGGACAAGAACTCCCGTTTTCTCTCTCTCTCTCTCTACTTGTTTCCGTCTTCTTTTCGACCTGTTTATTTCTTATCTTTATCTTCTTTTATCATCCTCATTTTTCCATATATATATATATATATATATATATATATATATATATATATATATATATATATATATATTTCTCTCTCTCTCTCTCTCTCTCTCTCTCTCTCTCTCTCTCTCTCTCTCTCTCTCTCTCTCTCTCTCTCTCTCTCACTCGACAGCTAGTAATACAATCAGTAAGATTTACTGTTCTTTTTCTAATTCTGCTTCCAGCATTTTACAGTTGCGATTACTGAGAAGCGGAGTTTAGGGAGGCGCTCTGCTCACTCAGGGAAACAAACTATCGAGAAAGTGTTATTGGAAAAAGCACTATTAGAGAAAACTTTATCCCGCAGAGTTACGTTTCATCATGGAGCCTCCAGGTCTTCCTGACGCAGGTGACCTCAGTCTACTCTCGAAGCGGAACATTTAATCTGGCTCTTCCTTAAAATGCATCGATTTCTGCACGATCTTAAAATGTTAGGCAAACTGAGGCGTAAATGCGACTAACGAGATGTTTACTGCAGCTACGTTTCGCTCACACGTTTTGTCAACCCAACACCAACCATATAATGTATGGACACTGGGTATGTAAGTTGTATACATACCTTCATTTACCTCACAAATTGAGGCAAGTCGTAGCAGTAATTATCCTCGATTTAAATAGCGGTAAAGTTATTTAGTAGTTATTTTTAGGTCACTTAATAAATTCATTTTTACGTATTGCTAACCACCAGCAACGAAAAAATCACAAACAGGAGTCTAAAGTCTGGCTGAGTGGGGCACGTAGGCAAGTGAGATGAAGGAGCGCTGCAGTAGGCCTGTGGGGGTCATGCTAGTCAGGTTCTGCTGGCTCATGCTATGCAGGTCAAGCCGGTTCACGCTAGGCAGGTCCTGCTCGCTCATGCTAGGCAAGTTCTCACACCCAGCCATCTCACGTGTATATTAGTTACTGCTTAGAGCATGGGAAAACCCATGCGACTAGCTGTGGAGAAAATTTCTCCAGGAAGGAGGGTATCAGCCCCCTTCAGCCCTTTCACCCTCTCAGAAATGTCAAATGGCGTCTTGCTTGCTTCTGGTCAGTAATTGAGGCCATTCGAAGCTACCGTGTGCCAGAGCGTGGTCACGTATGCGCCACCTCTGGGGAGTAGTGTTAGTGTAATACGAGTGACAGAGAATTGAGAAAATGGACTCTCTTTACCTTGGCAGGAAAAGTACAGAAAAAACCCTGCATCACTTTAATTCACATGTGGGACAATTATGAACTCTCGGCGATCGAGACATATCAAGAAATCTGTTATCTTGTATTACAATCTGTTGCAGTATTAGCAAGGATGAGAAATAAAGCTGAACTCAGCATATCCTTTGTAAGGAAGACGCACCCAGGGCGAAGCGACTGCAGGGTGGTCAGATTGCTTTAAAACCTGCCAGGGGTAGCATTAACGCCAGGATAACAAACAAAGAACACTGATCTTCGCGTTTCTGTCACTCATATTACACTAACACTACTCCCCAAAAGCTGTATAACCCTTGTGGTTTAGCGCTTTTGATTATAATAAATACTCCCCAGAAGTGGCGCATACGTGACCACGCTCTGGTACATGGTAACTTCATATGGCATCAATTACTGACCTGAAGCAAGCAAGACGCCATTTGCCCTTTCTGAGAGGGTGAAAGGGCTGATACCCCTCTTTCTGGAATTTTTTTCTCCACACTAGGAAAATGTCCAGAAAAGTAGGAAAATATCCAGAAAAACTAGGAAAATATCAAGAAAAACTAGGAAAATATCCAGAAAACTAGGAAAATATTCAATAACACAGAAAACCAGTACAGTAACACAGAAAACCAGTAATTTACAATAACACAGAAGACCAGTAGTAACATAGAAGACCAGTACAAAAGCACAGAAGACCAGTACAATTACCTCATTACCCTATCTTCCAGATGCCTGCAACTCTCTTCACTAAAAAAAATAGTTTTTCAGAAAATCCTTGAAAATGCCTTGAATCGTCAAAAAATGCAGTAAAATAACGTTTTATAGCATTTTTTAATATTTATAAATTATTTATATATTTTTAAAAAATCCACCCTCACCACTGTATGTCCTCGGATGACGGTAAAACACCTAGCTTGGCTGGGTGCGTCATTCTTTGTAGGATTGTGTGGTCCTGTGGGTTAGTGTCATGGGTTTTTTGCTCACCATGAGGTGGGCCAAAGCAGCATGGGTTCGAATCCTTGGATATTCGCAGTGTTGTTGTTGATCAATACCACTCGTTCGTGGTTACAATAATATAAAATACTGCTCGTTGGGCTAGTACACCAAACAGGAAGAAGAATGAAATTAGCTCAGAGGCACCCACACCACCGTATGTCTTCGGATGACGGTAAAACACCTAGCTTGGCTGGGTGCGTCATTCTTTGTAGGATTGTGTGGTCCTGTGGGTTAGAGCATCATGGGTTTTCGCTCACTATGAGGCGGGCCAAAGCAGCATGGGTTCGAATCCTTGGCTAGTCGCAGTGTTGTTATTGATCAATACCACTCGTTCATGGTTACAATAATATATATATATATATATATACATATATATATATATATATATATATATATATATATATATATATATATATATATATATATATATATATATATATATATATATATATATATATATAATATACACACATATACATATATCGGAGAATGAGAGGCTCCACTAGGTGGATTTCAACAGTTTAAATTGAAATAGGTGCGGGAATCCTTAATAATACTGAATTGAGTTTGTCATGTTAAAAGCCAGGACTGACGAGGAAATATTTTATTCCACAATTCACCTCTTTTATAAAATGTTATTTGAGAGGAAGACTCAGTTTCCAATCATTCAAGTCCATTAATATCGTTAGTAGTCGTAAATCACACACATTCTGATACGTCAGGCAACGAAATTTCTTGACAGACCCAAGCAACATGAAAATCATCACCCCCCCCCCTTCCCCCCCGTGACGAAGAGGAATCGCATCCAACATTGCTTACAAGGAAGACTGACCTTGCCCTTTCCCATTACCTGATCTATTTAATATAGATCCAAGCTGATTTTTCAATATGCGCTATTTTAGGCAAGAATAGGTTAAGCAAGCTTACGTTATGTTATGATTGGTTAGGTTAAATTTGGCAAACGTTAGCTTAAGTTAGGATACGTTTACTTAGGTTAGCTTAGCTTAGGTTGACCTAAGGTATGTTAGATTAGCTATACGTTAAGTTTGACTAAGATAAACTAACTAAATTTAACCACTTATAAAACAACACAACAAACAAACATATACTAAATTGTCTTACCAAAAAGTGTTCTGATGAACACGAAGACTAATTGGGAACCACGAGAATGATGGAGGTAAATCCATGCACATTATAACCACGTTTCGCTGAGCTTCAGCCTTACTTCGATATAGTCTTAAAGAATAAGAAAAAACAAAGTTGTCTTAGGCGGCTGACGAGACACATTATTCTGAGCGTTCTGGTTTTATTTCAGTGATGCCTGGTCTGGGACACGTCGCGGGGGGCGTCGATCCCCCTGGAAGCAATTTTCAGGTTGCCTGAATTCGTTTTTCCTTTGTTGATGTAAAACTTATTGACAGATTTGACGCTGACTGAGAGACACACACCAAAAGGTGTATATCTCTCAATGAATATACACTGTGAGTTTACCTTAATCCCAATTTTAGGGATTCATGTATTCTTGACTGATTGTAAACATACAGACTGTGATTCCTTTAAGCCCAGTTAACCAACCAACGTTCTTCGATTATGCATCCTACTATATACCTATTACAAGCAGTCCATTCTCGCCCAGTGGCCTGGTAGCTAAAGCTCTCGCTTCACACGGCGAGGGTAGACACATTGGGAGTATTTGTCAGTGGACATATTTCCTTACACCAGTTGTCTATGTTCCCCAGCAGTAAAATGGGTACCTGTGTGTTAGTCGACTATTGTGGGTCGCATCGTAGGACAAAACTGACCAAATTTGCCCAAAATGCTCTGCATAACAAGCGGCTTTCTGTATAGTAGTATGTCACTGATGTCAGCTAGGACTGTATACCTTGTACATGTACTTGTAGTAATAAAAATATTATTATATATAAACATTTCCAGGCGCTGCTTACCCACAGCGTTGCCAGACGTGTGGCAGACGTTCATTTTATTTTCTTATTTGTATTTAAATACATGTTTTTTTTACCGGTCTGCTAAAAAGCAATACGAAAGCGTGAGAATTCATTCTAGGAACCACATCATAAATCTGACAACTAATGTATGTTAGGGTACGTAATGAGGTGTAATACTGGATGCTGTTTTTCACGAAATAAGTCCCATTTATACACTGTTTTAACAGAAATAAAGGTCAGAAAATTTCACCAATAAATCAGAGTTATTACGCATATAAATGATACAACTTAAATATACAATTTCGATTTGTTTAACATATTCTTTTCTACATGTCTGAAGTGTTCGTATTTTCTCTTATCTCTATGACCCTGATTTGTAACAAAAAAAAAAAAAGCCATTTACTTATTTTCATCCGGTATTCTCAATATATTTTTCTGAAATTCGTCTTCAATATCATACAATTCTTATAAAAAAGGTGTAATTAAATACTTAAAAAAAATATTTACATAATATTGATAGAAGCCAAAGGGTTGGTGAGATTCCCTTACGTCCGCAGCCTAAAATTACTAAGCCGATGACAGTATTATAGACACAAAATATATATCATCACTCAATGTAAATAGACATTTGTAACGTTCTGATTTTTTTAATTTGGGCTACGTTTTGCTAGCCATAAATCTTATGAAGCCTAAGAGTACATACAGTGAGGCTTGAAAAAGGTTTTAAAATAATAAATATTCTGAACGTTGTACGTTTACCTGGAGTTTACCTGGAGAGGGTTTCGGGGGTGAACGCCCCCGCGGCTCGGTCTGCGACCAGGCCTCATGGTGGATCAGGGTCTGATCAACCAGGCTGTTACTGACGGCGGCACGCAAACTGACGTACGAACCACAGCCCGGTTGGTCAGGTACTAACTTTAGGTGCCTGTCCAGTGCCTTCTTGAACACAGCCTGGGGTCTATTGGTAATCCCCCTAATGTATGCTGGGAGGCAGTTGAACAGTTTTGGGCTCCGGACACTTATGGTGTTGTCTCTCAGTGTACTCGTGGCGCCCCTGCTTTTCATCGGGAAAATGTTGCATCTCCTGCCGAGTCTTTTGCTTTCATAGGGAGTGATTTTTGTGTGCAGGTATGGTACCAATCCCTCCAGGACCTTCCAAGTGTATATTATCATGTATCTCTCTCGCCTGCGTTCCAGGGAATACAGATCAAGGACCTTCAACCGTTCCCAGTAATTTAGGTGCTTTATCGTACTTATGTGTGCTGTGAAAGTTCTTTGTACACTCTCCAGGTCTGCAATGTCGCCAGCCTTGAAGGGTGCTGTTAGTGTACAGCAGCATTCCAGCCTAGAGAGAACAAGTGATTTGAAGAGTGTCATCATGGGCTTGGCGTCCTTAGTTTTGAAGGTTCTCATTATCCATCCTATCATTTTCCTAGCCGATGAGGTAGATACATTGTTGTGGTCTTTAAAGGCGAGATCCTCTGACATTATCACTCCCAAGTCTTTCACATTTCTTTTTCATTGTATGGTTAGAATTTGTCGTATACCTTGATACATTTTTTATTTCCTCAAGTTTTCCATATCTGAGTAGTTGAAATTTCTCCTCGTTGAACTTCATATTGTTTTGAGTGGCCCATTTGAAGATATAATTGATCTCCGCTTGGAGTTTTGCAGTGTCTTCAATGGAGGTCACTGCCATGGCAATCCGGGTGTCATCCGCAAAGGAAGACACGGAGCTATGGCTTACATCTCTGTCTATGTCAGAAATGAGGATGAGGAATAGAATGGGAGCGAGTACTGTGCCTTGTGGAACAGAGCTTTTCACCGTAGCTGCCTGGGCCTTTACCCTGTTTACTATTACTTTTTGTGCTCTATTTGTCAAGAAGTTATAGATCCATCTACCAACTTTTCCTGTTATTCCTTTATCACGCATTTTGTGTGCTATTACACCATGGTCACACTTGTCGAAAGCTTTCACAAAGTCTGTGTATACTACATCTGTATTTTGTTTATCCTCAACACGATCCAGAACCCTGTCATAGTGGCCCAGGAGCTGGGACAGGCAGGAGCGACCTGTTCTAAACCCGTGTTGCCCTGGGTTATGTAATTAATGGGTATTTAGGTGGTTGGCGATCTTGCTTCTTAGAACCCTCTCAAAGATTTTTATATGGGATGTTAGTGCTATCGGTCTGTAGTTCTTTGCAATTGCTTTACTGCCACCCTTGTGGAGTGGGGCTATGTCTGTTGTTTTTAGTGTGTGTGGGATGACCCCTGTGTCCATGCTCCCTCTCCATAGAATGCTGAAGGCACTCGATAGGGGCTTCTTGCAATTCTTGATGAACACGGAGTTCCATGAGTCTGGGCCTGGGGCTGAGTGTATACGCATGTCATTTATTGCCTTTTCAAAGTCTTGTGGAGTTAGAATAATATCCGAGATTTTTGAGATGACCAAATTTTGCGTTTCGTTCATAAAGAATTCATTTGGATTGTCGACCCTTAGTCGTGTGTCCATTAAACTAACCACGAAGTCGATGTACTAGCCAACGAAACATAAAGACAACAGGAAAACACATTCAAATCTACGTGTATATCTACGTTAGAGAAGTTAGTGTTGGCCAGCAATACGATCACAGATGTAAAAATAAACACATAAGCAGTATAATGTGTGTGTGTGTGTGTGTGTGTGTGTGTGTGTGTGTACTCACCTAACTGTGGTTGTAAGGGACGATTCATAGCTCCTGGCCCAATTCTTCACTGGTCACTACTAAGTCTACTCTCTCCCTGCTCTATGAGCCTTATCATACCTCTTCTTAAAACTATGTATGGAACCCGCTCCAGACTATTCCAATTCCTGACAACTCTCTAACTGAAGAAATACTTCGTAACATCCCGGTGACTCATCTGAGTCTTCAACTTCCATCTGTGACCCGTTGTTGCTTTGTCACAGCTCTGGAACATCCTGTCTCTGTCCATCCAATGTGTGTTAGTTACCATTTTGTCCTAGGCACATGTCGATTAGATACTAGGCCTGTTGTTAATGCCTGCGTGTATGCCTACACAATGGGCATTATCAAGTCACAAACAGATCTACTTGGGTGAAAGGTACATGAACATTTAAGAACCTGCACTGGACTCTCTGGTGCGTATGTAGTTATGTGGAATAACGATGAAGAAGTTTCCCACATAACCGTCCCTTACAGGTCCTTTTCAGATCCAAACTACCCGACATTCTCCACTTAACTCCATCCTATAAATACTCACGTACCTTTCACCCAGGTAGATCTGTTTGTGACTTGATAAAGCCCACACAGTGGGCGAAACATTGTCAATAATGGATCATATTATACTGCTTATGTGTTTATTTTTCCATTGTGTGGGTATTTTATACCATTTATTTCCATCACAAATGTAGTTATTTTCAATGCAAGTAATCTCGCGTCAGCATGACCAGGTACGAGATCTAGCTCTCATCCCTTCAATGCAACGGTCATCTGTAGTAAAAATAAAATAAAAATAAAAATTCAAGGGTGGGTGGAGCTCGACTCATTTTTTTTTTTTTTTTGTAGAAAGAATACTCAACATCAGAGAGCATAGCAATTTGTATGCTATTTGTTGCCGTGGCTGCCATTGGCTAACCACTTTTCTACCTTCACGTGTATCCATACACGTCAACAGCGCCACATGTCAACGGTTAATTTTTAGTAACGCATCAACCATAGTGTCAACGGCACCATGCAGGGGATAATCTTATGACAAAAACACATGTTAGGCTAATTTCCCTACTGTGTATATCAAAAAACAAACATCAAACAAAATATTCTAAGTGCAATTCTGTCTTTTGCCCTAAAAGCCTAATCTAGACTAAATCCATTTCTACCCTTTCAAACACAGCTTATCCTAACATTTTTCTAATGTATTCTGTAGTATACAAGGCGTGTGGAAAATTTTTACATAATTTTTCTAAATGTATAACATATAAATGAATAATATAATAATTGCGTATTAAAATGTGATGCTATTTGGACCCTTCGAGAAATTTTAAGTGAAGGGGGTTGTGGAACAGCAGGGGGAGTGACGCCGCAGAGAGACGCCATAATGAATTTGATGTGTGAACACTGGTCTGAATTGTGCAATGTAATCAGGCATCCTCGAAGGTCAATTGGTGTATATTGGACTCGATCCGTAATTTAGAAATTGTTGACACGTTCCCACTGAAGAATTGGGATAAATAGTGTGGAAAACCTTACAATTCGGCAACAAGGACGGAACAATTCTCCCAGGAGCACACCTTAGCTAAGTGACGCTTACCCATAATGTACAGTAGTTTTGCGTTGGCCATTGTAAATTCTAACTTGTGTTTTAATAAAGCCCATCAATGGTAAAAATTTGAAGCCGATCAGAAAAGGCTTTCTTCAGTAATTGATCTAATTCCAATGATTCCAAGTTTTTTTTATATATTTCAGTAAAATTCCAAGTTTGTACCTATTTGGACTAGTCTTATCTTTATCGTAGACTAAATATTCTCCCATCACTCTTTTTGATAATTTTGCTGTAGCTTATGGAGGCGCTTACCGCCACCTAGTAGCAGTCTCTCTCTCTCTCTCTCTCTCTCTCTCTCTCTCTCTCTCTCTCTCTCTCTCTCTCTCTCTCTCCAGAATGCTATCGACCGTGTTTCCCATTGGGCCACTACTCACGGGTTTAAATTATCTGGTACTAAAACGCACCAGATTACTTTTACTAGACATTCTCTTGTCTCTGATACTCCTTTATTTCTATACGTTTCCCGGATTCCTGAACGTAATTCGGTGAGATTTCTCGGCCTTCTGTTTAGTCGCCGACTGACATGGAAACCTCGTATTACCTCCCTGAAAGCAACTTGCCATAGCCTGCTGAACCTCCTTTAAACCCTCGCTCAAATTTCGGGGAAGCAGGATCGTCCAAATCTCCGTCGATTTCATTCAGCCACAATTTTATCGAAACTAGGCTATGTCAAGCAGATATATTCTGCGGCCTCTCTCCCAATTCTTTCTAAACTTGATCCCATTCATCATTAGGGATTACGTTTGTGTTCAGCTCCTTTTCGTTCCTCCGCTTTCGAGAGCCTGCATGCAGAGGCGAATGTTCCATGTTTGACCGATTGGCGTGATGCCCATTGCCTCCGTTATTTTGTCCGTTCTCATGACTTTCACGATCCTTCTGCATACAGGATAGTAACGGATGCTAAGTAGGGGTCTATTATTTGATTGCCGCCTCTGTTTACTCCATCCCTTTTCTCTTCGTCTTCACTCGATCTTGGCTTCTCTTCAGTTGCCCCCTTTATATGATCATCCATCACCTAGCTTTTCTCTTTCTCCTTGGGAGGTTCCAGCAGTTCGAGTCTGTTCTTCCCCACTGGCGTGCGAGAAAGCTCAGATACTTACAACTGCTCTTAGCTTCTTGTTTTTTTCTTAACCACTTCTGGTCTCACTCTCATGCTGTTGCAATTTACACTGATGGTTCTAAATCCTCTGACTATGTCGGGTTTGCAGCAGTGTTCCCGGACTGTGTTGTGCGAGGTCATTTATTAGACTCAGGCAGCATTTTCACAGTTGAACTTTATAAAATTCTCACCTTGATTATACGTATTGCGTCCATGCCTACCTCATCATCTGTGACAGTTTCAGACACCTTTAGTGCTTTGCAGACTATCCAAAAATTTAATTCGCCTCATTCCCTAGTCCTTAATATACAACTTTGGCTGCGCTGCATTTCTAGCAAAAACAAAGACATCGTTTTCTGTTGGGTAGCTGGTCAAGTGGATGTTCAAGACAAGGAGCTTGCGGACTCGCTGCACGGTCAGCGGTACGTGACCTTCACGTTTCAAAGAGGGGAATTCCATTCTCAGGCTATTTTACTGTAATCTCAAGCACCTTCACAGCCGTTGGCAACAACGTTGGTCTGAGTTGATTCATAACAAATTATATGTTATCAAACCATGTTTAGGATTCTGGTTTTCTTATCGGGCTCACACGTCTCGCTCTTGGGTATCTCGTGGCGAGGCGCCCGGTTCCACTCTTTGAAAATTGTCAGTTTCCAATTTCAGTTCTCCATATTCTATTAGACTGTCCTGTCTACCAGCGAACACAAAGAATTTCCCTCCGCACACTCTCCAGCTTCACCAACCCCCACGGCCAGCTCCACCCCTCAACAGACGCACGCCCCCCCTCTTAGTCACACCCGGGGATACAGCCCCCCAGGAAACCCCTCACTGCCAACCATCTACCCCAACGACCAACCCCACAACATCCCACACCTTCCTAGCCCCATCCTCAATCACCAAAACCACCCACACTGCCTCCAACCCAAACAAACCAAAAGTACCCAACCACAAGCGCAAACCAGATAACCCAAGCCCCTTCCCAACCTTCGAAAGACAGTCCAGGGAACATGAACGTTCACAAAGTCGCTCCCCCTCAGTACACGAATCACGTGTACAGTACTCTAGACATTGCACTGCAGACGGTATAACCAGCCTCTCCCTCCGAGCAGGCACTTACACTACTAACCACACAACCAACCCCGGCCCCTCACAACCCCACACCCCAAACAACACTGACCCTCACCTCACCCAGACACTTTCAAGGCAATCCAATTTAATGTCCGCAGCTACTACACCATACGACACATGACAGCAGACCTAATAGAAGCAGAAAAAACAGATGTTGTGCTACTTAACAGCACCTGCCTCACTCCACCACAACGCATCTGCCACTTTGGCTACACCACCCAGCAAACTCCACATGACGGAGTGGCTATCCTAGTAAACTCCACCATCAAGCATGACTTCCTCCCAATACTATTCACACATCCACACAGCCTAGCAGTCAAGGTGTACACCCACCTCAGCCCCATCACCCTCTTCACAACTTATGCCAGACCCCGAACAACACCCAATACACACGACCTCACACAGGTCTTCAAACACTCCCACCAACCTTCTTGCTGACATGAACGCCAATCACCAGGCATTCCACCACAACTCCAATAACAGACTGGGTACACAGCTATTCACCTTCGCTAACCAGAAACGTCTGAACCACCTAGGACCGCAATTCAACACCTTCTACAGCCCGTTCGGACAACGTAGACCAGACATTATATTAGCAAAGAGAGCCAGCTCCATTTTCCAGCACTTCGCCACACCGGGCCCACTCACCGGATGAGACCACATCCCCATCATCCTACACACTTCCTCCAATCCAATACTCATCCCTATCACACATTAATTTGCCTACAAGAACGCTGACTGGGATGCATTCAAACTCCACATAGACAACCAAAACCTCATGTACGACTATAACAACAAGGCAACCTCAGACATAGACACTCAACTAAACATCATACAGGACACCATCTCCCAAGCAGCCAAAAAACACACACCAGACGCTATACCTTCACACCCTCTATCAGGACAAAGAGACACACACCGATTTAACCATACAAGACTCGACCTCACATATCTTAAGAACAACATACTGCACAGCCTTGATCAAGACCACAACTCCCACTGGACCCAACTCATCCAACAAGCCGAAAGGCAAAGAATTACTGACCCCAGAATCTTCTGGACCTTCATTAAAATAATCAAAGGAGGTAACACCACCAGTAAATTCAAACACATCACCCACAACACCACACACATCACTGATCCACAAGCAGCGACTAACATCTTCAAAAACATATGGGAAAACATCTTCCACCCCCACCCCCCACAGGCCAATGCACTCCAGCATACACAACAGGTAGACCAATGGAACCGAGAAAACCTGCAACAGACAACTCCAGATAGGCGCATCCTCCTCGACACCCTCACCTCCACTCAGGAACTAGACACTCAATTTACCAATGGCGACATTAAACAACTCCTAAAAAGACTCCCCCCTAAGGCCCCCGGGGCCTCTGGCCTAAACCACATACTCAAACACCTACCTGACTCAATCATCACAGCCTACACCAATCTTCTCAATGCTTCCCTAGCGTCAGGCTACTTCCCTCCTCTCTTCAAAGCAGCTACAGCTATCCTCATCCCAAAACCAAACAAGGACCACACGGATCCCAAGAACTATCGTCCCATTAGTCTACTCGAAGTCTTAGGCAAACTCTACGAAAGACTCATCATCTAACGACTCAGGAGATATCTCGAACACAACTCCCTCCTCTCTGACGCCTTAAACATCATCTTAAACTACATTTACATCAACACAAAACAGAGAAAAAGACAGCCCTAGTAGCAAAAGATTTAGAAAAAGCTTTCCCCAGTCATTAAAAAACTCATGTGCAACTTCCTAGGCGGTAGAACAATGAGAATCAGGTTCCAGGGTTGTCATTCTGACTACTTCATACTACATGTAGGCGTCCCACAAGGATCTGGCCTCTCCCCCACACTCTACATACTCTACACCAATGACATCCCGACACCAGCACATGACGACACCATCACACTCGCATACGCGGACGACATAACCCAACTCATCAGCCACCGGACCATAGACAACTTAGCAAATAGAACACAAGACGAAGTAGATAGAGTCGCATACTGGGAACAGAAATGGAGAATAAAATCAAATGCCACAAAATCGAACATAACCTACTTCAACCACAGAAAAAGAGACCCTCCCCCACTAGTTGAACTCAGAACAGTAGAAACCCGTACATTCTTCCCAACGACCAAGATTACTACCGTTCTAGGAGTCACTCTAGACCACTGCCTCAGAATACACCAACACATCAACGTCAAACACGCAATAGTTGGGAAAGCCCTCCGAGGGCTCTACAAACTCCAACAAGCCTCCACTCACACAAAACTATACCTCTATAAAACCCTCATCCGACCATTAATATCATACTGCCCTTTAGCTCTCTCATTAGCCGCAAAGACCAACTACAACGCATCCAGAACAAAGCTCTATACTGGGTGTTCAACATCAGGTGGGATGACATCCTCACGAGCGAATCCATCCATACCTAGGCGAACATCCCAGCCCTGAACCTGAACTGGAAAACACTCAGCGACAGACAGACTAGAGACCAGACATGACCACTGGACCACCCACCTCAACGACAACATTCGCAGGCCCAGCAACACACACAACCTATTCTATTCACTCCTAGCTCCTGCTCCCAATCCTTTGTTCACTTAACACCCAGCTTCCACAGCTGCATCCCTGTCTTTACAGGGGTGGACCTTAAACGATGTCCTTTTTAACAAATAAGCCCTAGTGCCTTGCGGTGTCTTAGTTTGAGCCAACCCTGCGCCACGCACCCGGTCCACATTGCACAACAAGCACCATCCTGATTCAATATCGGCCTAGCTACTGGGTCAAGCCCTGGTTCTATTGCTCTTACTAAAAGTCCCTTCCTCTCACCAACCTATTCTTCCACTGTCCCCACTTCCCCATTCCCCATAAAGGGTCTTACCTACTCTCTGCGTTCGTTCCCTCCGACGTCGTCACTGCTCTAACATCCTTATTTTTTCTTCCCTCCTCGCTGACGGCCCCACCTTAGACTCAGATTTATTACACAACCTTTGATTATACTTCCTTTAGTACTCCTCACCTCCCTTACAAACTCTACCCCCATTGTACTCTACACCCCCACTAGTCTCTAAGCATACTAAACCTTTAGTACGCTCTACCCTGCAGTGCTGTTTGACCCTTGTGGGTTTAGTGCTTAGTTGTAATAATAATAACTATTTTACTACATCAAATTTGCCTACTTGTAAACGAAAATGAATATTTATTCTCTTGGCTCTAAGATGTATTAGTCATTAAATATTGAAGTCGTTCAGAAGAGGTACACCGAAATTTATTTATCATGATTTAAAAGGAATTAATATTTAACACTATTTTCCACACAACATCGTTAAATCTGCGGCAACACATTTGAATTTCACTCTGGTAATTTTATGTCTTTATTATACAGTTAACGAGAAAACCCATTATTCATATAACTACGTTATCTTTTTATCCAGTTAATATATATTTTAGAAGGAAACCCACAAGTCGAGAAAGGTAGAACAAGAGTTGATCCGCATATTTCAATCTAGGTCTGACATTCTCACTGAAGTACAAAGAGAAATAATGATACTATATTAATCAGCAACAATGTCGGCTCATGGACCAGTGATATGTTGGTATTTCCACTTGTATATATATGAAGGAATAGTGTTGAAAAGTCTTGAGTCCTTTACATTTATTGAGTCGTCTCTCTGTGTTTACTTGATGCACTACTGTTTTTCACTAGATATATTTTGAACTGTCTGCTGAAACTCTTCCTATCATTGGGAGTAAACTTGATGTATCTTAAATATCTGCATTCCAGAGAGTAAAGTTTGAGGGACTTCAGCAATCTTTGTAATTTTGGGTGTTCGAATTTATATGAGCAGTGTATTCTTCAGATCTGCAATTTCGCCAGCATTAAAAAGGACTGTCAAGATGGTACAGTTGGTTTATAGAGTATCATCATTTATTTGGCGTCTTTTGTTTGAAGATTCTAGTAACCTAATCTATCATTTCCTTGCAGGTGGGAAGGCACCACTTGAGATCCTTAAGCGTAAGATCATCGGACATTATTAATCCCAGGTCACATCTGGTCCTTCCTAACCTAACATTGGCAACATAGTTTTCTATATGTGGTCATTAGGTGTGAAGACATCTTAAAATTTAATTCAGATTACAACTCTAGGGGGTAAAAATGAGACCCAGCGTATACTAACAAATATTTTGTATGATTCATTACTAGGATTTAATTTACTTAGGATAAAATATATTAGTTTAGATTTCATTATCACTCACACATATAGATATTATTCTAACAGATGCCCACATAGCATCGAAGTTACGTTTCTGAAAACTTTGTTATGCATGCAATCTGTTTTACGAAAAGTGAAGAACAAAAAAAAAAAAGGTCTAGAGAACTTAATCTTACCTAAAATTCTGGTTTCTGTTTTTGTTTTAATATGCTGTGTATGGAGATGGTTATTATGGTCCTGTACCTAAACAGTAATAGCTGCTTTTATGAAAAGTCTAATACAATACTTCTTAATTGCTATCCTAAACTGATTCAATACAAAATGCGTTGGTTCATGTTTTCCACATAGAATGACTGGGCCAACACTAATGTTAGTGTTGGAGGGCAACACCTGGTGACAAAATATGATAAAGGTACATAGCAAACCTTTATATGCACATTTTGCTTCACTCTTAAGTAGAGCTTTATCATGTCAGTAACTTAACGGAGCTCATCTTAGAGCAAAATTTAGTTTGTGTAAAGAAGATTACTCTACATTTAGCGCGCGTTCTGTTGCTCATTGCATGGTCAATTCATTTTATGTCAAAAAAACAATAATTATGATTTTTCAAAATTTTCAAATTTCATTTCTTTACCGTAAAGTGAGTACAGAAAATATTTTTTTAATGCATCATAAAATGCCTTCACTGTTCAGACAAATTTCCACATTATGTAGACCCGACTCCCCCAAGCTTTGCTTACCCTAATTATCCATTGTTCTTAGCATCTAACTTCCTAATGTATAATTTCCTAATGTCTAACTTTTCTGCGAAACTGCTATAAACACCACAAAAAAACATAAACAGTTACAACTATAAGCGAGAGAATCCCCTCCCCCACCCCTCGACCAACTTGAGTTATAGTAACTTTGTATTTTTCAGTTTATATTGTAAAAATAAGATTCCACCTCTGCCCCAAGTGGATGTGTGAAGCTCTTCAGAGCTGTACAATGGTGGTAGATGTTATAATGGTGGTTGATGCTGCCGTAGTGGTGGTTGATGCTGCCGTAGTGGTGGTTGATGCTGCCGTAGTGGTGGTTGATTCTTTCATAATAAAGGTAGACGCTATCTTAATAGTGGGAGATGCTGTGTTACGTTAGGTGAAGTTAGTGTAATAGTATTAATTCTAACGCAGGTGGATTTCATTGTAATGGTAATACATGTTTTCATAATGGTAGTAGACGATATAATGCAGTGGTAGTGTGTGTCATAATGGTGATAAGTGTCATCTTAATAGTGGTAGATGTAGTTATAATGGCGATAGATATTTTTTTTTCGTAATTCCTATGTGATTTTCTCCTAGTAGTCTACTAGCCGTGACAGGATCTTGCTATTCTTGAACCACGTTGTCCTGGCTTGTTGTGTTAGAACAAAAGCCTCGACATTCTTTTAAAGGCATTTGCCTCCTCCTGTGTGCAGCTTTTCTTTACCGATTATTGATGTATAACCCATTCGAGTTGAGCGCCTTTTTGTGAATATGATATAAGATTATTTGAAAAAAAAGCTTACATGAATTATTATTTAAAAAAAAAATATTCGGGAGACGGCTGACTTGTTGAAAAAAAAAAAAAAAAATCCGGTTTTTTTTGTGGAGCAAAATTGTTTTCAGCTGAATGTTCGTGCAGTCAAGGCAATCACTGATCACCTGAGAATTCACAAGGACTCTCTGACCGCGGGTTCGAGCCCCACCCGTGGTATGGTTTGTTTGCAATCGTGTCATTACGATTTCGTGAGTCAAAGACATACCGGCATGAATGTTGAGTATATTAATTCAATACTTATCACATATTATGGTTTTTTCTTCAGGTCAACGAGATCAGTTAGTATGTACTAATTATGAGAGGATGAGTCAATATATGAAAATGAAAGATGGCTACCGGTTTAATTCCATTTATTTTTAATGAGAGAGAATGACATGAAGCAGAACGTCTCTAACACCCTGTTCTATTCTTATGCTTTTATTTCTTTCAGAAATGCCTATTTTGTGAGTTAATGGTTGTCAAAGGCACTTGTCGATAGTGTGTGTGTGTGTGTGTGTGTGTGTGTGTGTGTGCGTAACCCTCAAAATCGTGAAGCAGTGTGTTAATTTTGATATTTTTAAGCCCACGTTCAATATAATTATTTTAAAAATATCGGCTAGTTTCAGCTGTTTTTCACTGATACCGTAAAAATGACCGATACACCGATACCAGTACTTTGGCGCATCCGTAGTAATTACACATACTTTTCTGTGATGAATTAGACACATTAGCAACATCTGAGTATCTTTGTAGACGTTTCGCCATCCAATGCATTTACATAGACTGAGGACAGTAAAACTCTGTATGCAGTGTTGATAAAGCCACTGGATGGCGAAACATCTACAAAGAACAGACACCCAGATGTTGTACATGTGACTAATACATCAACTTGTCAGTACAGTATTATATACCACTGATACGTTACACTTTCCACTCGCATAGATACAACTACCACACACAAAAATATATAAAGAATAACGTACACATTACTTGTTTTTGTTTTATCCCTGCAGAATTTTCTTTCCAGGGAGCAACTTTCAAGCCTGGGACCCCCGCTAGGGAGAAAACTTCCTGGTGTTGCGGAAATTGAGCTAAAAACGTCATGTTAGAGCAGCAAGTTAGCTGTCGACAGGGAAGAAACAAGGCTCCGATTTTTTTTTCCTTGGGAGTTGTTGTCATAAGACTGAAGACGTGTCAAATTGTTGGTTATCTTCTGTTTGATGGTCATCACCTTAACAGGTAGAAGACAGATGGTTTAGGCGAATGTAATGGTGACTGTTTGGGAGTAGACAGGTGGGAAGATGGTTGAACAGGGTGTAGTGACACGGACAAGATTCAGAAGACAAATATGCAGTTATAACTGTAAAGGAATCTTTACGCAACTGGCTTCTCCAGTTCTAATACAGAGACAACTAATAGTTGAACATAGAGCAAGTGGAAACAGGTGAAATGAAGTGAAATGACAGTCAGCTTCAAGCAGATCACATGATAGATGGGTATCACAATGGTGCACATTGGTTGGTGTCCTCTGATCTTGAACCTGCCCCCTGCTGAACATTGCTGTAAGGAAGGATTTCAAGCATTTCGATCTGGGCAAGTCCTTTCCGTGGACGACGAAGGTAACATCATCAAACTGCATGAAGTGTGTCTTGTTTCTGTGTTGTATGCAGACGTTGCTTAGATCGACTTGTTGTCTTGTACCCTATGGGTTTAGAGTTTCTCACTGATTACAAAAATATATCGACATGGCTACAAGCGTATTGGTGTTCACGAATCATTATACTGCGAATCCTTGCCGTTTCATCTAGACCAGAGGTTCCCAAACTCTTCAGCTAATCAACCCCTTCATGAAGTTTCAAATTGTTCATCGACCCCCAAACATTTACTACCATGAAAATAATTTAATAAATAGTACTTTAACAGTACTACGAATAATAATAATAATAATAATGAGTTCATAAAAAAATAGGTAACATTTAAATTATGAAAAAATATATGCTTTAACATACTTCTTTTTTTTTAATGAAACTGTAGATATCATTAATGGGAAGAATGCATCTGATAAGCGTCATCAAGGACACTGATATTTGGTTGGAGAATTTGGGAGTTATAGTCCAAAATCACCACACACTTCCAGATTCAACAATCACGTCTTTAGCACCACTACTATCGCTTTGGGTGTTGAGAATGTACTAGCTCTCCAACAGAGTTTGAGGTGAGGGAGTACCGGAAGAGAACAGGAATACTACATGTACGTAAATCCTTCGCGAGACAGAAGAGATGAGAGACAAAAGGGGGAGGGTGGAAGGTCAGAGATACACAACGCAAAGCACGTCCCCAAACATTTACTGATCCCCTTTTGTCCCCCAGCCATTTAACGACCCCTTCGATAGTCCTATCGACTCTTAGGGGTCGATATTGTCTACTCTGGGAAACCCTGATCTAGATATTTATTGTCATATCCCACACAGAGCATGCCATAGACTCCTGCACTAATGGATGGGTCTCTTGCCTCCTACGCACTAAATCTTTGATAGAGACGGAAGAGTTTGTAACTATATTTAGTTATGTTAGGTAAAGAGACACAAGTGTAACTAATGTAACATTTTATTGTGGCAACGTTTCACTCTCCAGGAGCTTTATCAAGCCGTTACAAATAATACATGGACACAGAGTGTATATATAGGCTTAGAGTGAGGTATAATACTACTACTTCAACTAATATTACTACTACTACCACCACTATTATTACACTTTTAAGCCTATATATACCCTCTGTGTCCATGTATTGTTTGTAACGGCTTGACAAAGCTCCTGGTGAGCGAAACGTTGCCACAATAAAATGTCACATTAGTTGCACTTGTGTCCTTTTGCCCAACATATTGTCGGTAATTCTACCAACATTAATACTATATTTAGTTAACTGCTGTTAAAATTAGCGGGTACGATGAACGCCATGATGCTGACTTATCGCACAACGTACTTGATATTCCCTTCAGATATAAAGTTGTTGACGTTTATGTCGACTAAGCGTGTTGCCCGTTTCATACGATCGAATATGAAGTATAGGAAAAATGTTGGAAGCTTGTGTAAGGTATGTGCAATCACCCTTAAAGTTTTGAGAGCTAGAAATCATAAAAGCCACTAGGAAAACAACTAAAAACCACACCTTTGTTCTACTCTCACGATGGGAGTAAAAAAAATGTAAGATAAGTCACTCTTGTATGTTAGTTTTCTTTACTCTGTAGAGAAAGGCCTCTACAATGTGGAGCAATATGTAGAGAAAGAGTAAAGTGGTTTTCTTTTTCCTCTTTAACAGCAAATTTTATAGCGGATACTAGTTTGTTGAAAGTGTGAAAAATGTCATGTAACCCAAGGCTTCTAGACATGGTGACTGATGTCCACGTATTGCATCCCAATGATTGAATTAGTTATGACGGTCATGATATAGCATCTAAATATTTGAAAATGCATTACTCAGAATGGTGCCGAGGATTTAGTTATGACTGTTTGTTGTTTTCGAAGCTAAAACAGTTGTAGGGTTTTCACAGTTCCAACATGTGTGGTTGATATCTTGGCGTGGCACAAGGAGGTCCGAGTCATGCAAGATTTTACGGAGAGTTTAGTCAATAGCTGGGTCTCTCTGGGCAATAATAAACAGAGCAGTGAACAGGAGCTTCTGTCACATACGTCGTAATCCTTCATGAGATTAAGGAGGTCACCAGGGTGCTTCAGGTGCACGTATCTTATAGTACCCAAGAACTTAGGAAGGTGTTTAGCCAAGATTCCTGCTAGCTTCTGTACGGCTTTACAAGTTCCATATAGGATAGTCCTGATAGGTCCGTCGGGTTTATTTGACGTAAGTAATTCATTGAGCCTAGCTAATGTATGGCTGGTAGGTAAGAGGTGTTTAGAGTTTCTTACTCTGGTCTGTTTTTCAAGTATATTGCGTGTCTTGCTTTGAAATGTATCAGTTTCTTTTTCCTGTTGATATTCAGCAATGGGAGAGTAGGTGTTGGTGTCACTAAACAGGTCGATAATTTTAATGGTATAAATATTACTGTTGATGATGACTACACCTCTTCATTTGTCCACCATGGTAACCAGAAAATCCTAAATCAAAGTGTGGTTCTTGACAACTGTACCTAGAGTACTGTTGAGATATTGTATTAATGTAGCAATTTTAAGTCTTGAAAAGTAGAGTGATGTCTTCTCTACCTATAATGTTATTTGTTGTTTCGGCAATATTCAGAGTTTCCTGGAAATGCGCAATTTCTGCGGTACGTCGGTGATGGTGAACTTGCTCAGTATGTTCTCGGAGTTTCATATCTCAGGCTCAGGGAGAGTCAAGAGAACTGAGTGTGCGCTGTGAAAGATGACTTTAGAGATCGCTGCAAGTCCCCGTAATACTGAAGTAGGTAGTGGTGAGTTGCAGGTGAGAGGAGACGTCAGGAATGGTGAGGTACCGCGGGGTAGATTTTGGGGAGACCAAGTCATCGATGCAGTCACGTAGAAAGACAGAGCGATTCTTAAAGCTGTGTTGCTTTCAAGAAAGGAGGTCTGTATAAAATGTCCATAATTTGCACTCTGACAAATGGTGATACAGGGTATGATAAAAACAAGATGTGGAATAATACACACCACTAGTTATCGCATTTATTAAATTAAACGTTTGGCAACGAATGACTTCTTCAGTCCTAATACAGAGATAAAACCCAGTGTGATGGAATATCACACTGGATTTCTATAAATGGGTAAATTAATTAAAGTGAAGCTTCTATGAAAGGCCAATAGAGAAGGCAAACAAGTTAGCAAACTCAAACACGAAAGTTTTTCGCTGACATTTAAAAAATATTTGGAGCATTCGTAATAGTATAAATACAAAAAAATCATGCAAAATAAGAAATAAAAATTACAGTATATCCCTACAACATGAAATTTATAAATTAAACAAGAGGTGTGACTAATGAAATTTAAGGATGATAAAAGCCACGTAGTGAGAATGATTGTATAAAAATCAACAAAAAATGCATAAAAATGAACACCTGTAAGTAAAAGAGTTTTATTGAAATATTTAAAATAAGAGAACGCAAACTGTCGATCACATTATTAAAGAAAAAAAACTTACATGCCATAGTGAAAGCTTTAAAAATAAAAATTGCTGATATACTGACAGAAATTTAAACAAAATCATAACATAAAAAGTATGAAATAGGCGAGTGTAGTGTAGCGTCTATGCATAAGCTACATAAAGCAGATTAAACAGAAATTATTTTTTACAAAATATTTTGTAGACAAACTAAAAATTGGTACCAACAAGGAAAAGAGAAGGCAAGTAAATAGCAAATAATATGACAAAAGAGCATGAAAAAAATAGACAAGGAAGAATTTTAGTACAATCAAAAAGAATAAGAGGCCACAAATATAAACCAAACCAAAGCCTTCCAAAAAACCAATAGGAAAATATTTCTTCACATACAGAGTGGTAGGAAAAATACCACAGAAGAAAAATAACAGAACACAGACTCACCTGAGCTCTCTCAAGTGTTTACACACACACACACACACACACACACACACACACACACACACACACACACACACACACACACACACAGAGGGGACACAGAAACAAGGGGTCACAATTGGAAGTTGAAGACTCCTATGAGTCAAAGGGATGTTAGGAAGTATTTCTTCAGTCGTAGAGTTGTCAGGAACCATACATAGTTTTAAGACGAGGTTTGATAAAGCTCATGGAGCAGGGAGAGAGAGGACCTAGTAGCAATCAGTGAAGAGGAGGGGCCAGGAGCTATGGATCGACACATGCAACCAGAAATAGGTGAGTACACACGCGCACCACACAAAACACACATCACACACCACACACCACACACACACACCACACACACACACACACACACACACACACACACACACACACACACACACACACACACACACACACACCACACACCACACACACCACACACCACACCACACACACACACACCACACACTACACACCACACAGTACACATAAAAAACTACACACCACACATACTACACACCACACATATTACACACCACACATACTACACATATGTACTATACACACTACACACCCCACACACCACACACACACACACACACCACACACACACTCACACACACACACCACACACACACCACTCACCACACGCGCACACACACACACACACACTGGCTTCTCGAATTCAATCCCACTAAATGCAAAGTCATGAAGATCGGAGACGGACAAAGAAGACCGCTGACAGAGTACAGGCTAGGTGGACAAGGGCTACAAACCTCGGCAAAGGAGAAAGACCTTGGGGTGAGTATAACGCCAAGTACGTCTCCGGAGGCACACATCAACCAGATAACTGCGGCAGCATATGGGCGACTGGCAAACCTAAGATTAGCGTTCCGTTACCTAAACAAGGAATCGTTCAAGACACTGTACACCGTGTACGTCAGGCCCATACTAGAATATGCAGCACCAGTCTGGAACCCACACCTGGTCAAGCACGTAAAGAAACTAGAGAAAGTGCAAAGGTTTGCGACAAGGCTTGTTCCACAACTCAGGGGTCTGTCCTATGAAGAAAGGTTGAGGGAAATAGGACTAACAACACTGGAGGAAAGAAGGGTCAGAGGAGACATGATAACGACAGGGACAGGATGTTCCAGAGAGGGAACACAGAAACAAGGGGACACAACTGGAAGCTGAAGACTCAGATGAGTCAAAGGGATGTTAGGAAGCATTTCTTCAGCCACAGAGTAGTCAGGAAGTGGAATAGTCTAGATAAAGATATAGTGGAGGCAGGAACCATACATAGTTTTAAGACGAGGTATGATAAAGCTCATGGAGCAGGGAGAGCAGAGACCCAGTAGCGGACAGCGAAGAGGCGGGGCCAGGAGCTGAGTCTCGACCCCTGCAACCACAATTAGGCGAGTACAATTAGGTGAGTACACACACACACACACACACACACACACACCACGCACCGCACACGCCATAGACACGCACCACACACACGCCCCACACTCACACACACACACACACTCACGCTACACACACGCCAAACACCACACACACACCACTCACCACACACTCACACCACACACACGCACCACACCCCACACACACACACGCACACACACACACACACTCACACAATTAGGTGAGGACACACACACACATCACACACACTCTCATACACACACCACACACAAAACACACCACACACAAAACACACCACACACACACACACCACACACACACACACCACACACACACACACACGAAGTGGAATAGTCTGGGAAGTGATGTAGTGGAGGCAGGATCCATACATAGCTTTAAGGAGAGGTATGATAAAGCTCATGGAGCGGGTAGAGTGACCGAGTAGCGGCCAGTGAAAAGGCGGGCCAGGAGCTGTGACTCGACCCCTGCAACCACAACTAGGTGAGTACAACTAGGTGAGTACACACTTCCTCCCATATCTCTCACTCCAGTATGTTATGACAGTGTGTGTGTGTGTGTGTGTGTTGTGTGTGTGTGTGTGTGTGTGTGTGTGTGTGACACTCACCTATTTGTACTCGCCTATTTGTGGTTGCAGGGGTCGAGACTCAGCTCCTTGCCCCGCCTCTTCACTGATCGCTACTAGGTCCTCTCTCTTCACATACACACACAATACACACACACCACTCACACACCACACACACCACTCACACACCACTCACACACCACACACAATACACACACACCACACGCACACACACACACACACATATACAACAGGCCTAGTGTCTAATCGACATGTGCCTAGGACAGAATGGTAACTAACACACACACACACACACACACAACACCCTCCCCCCCCTACCCACCTTCCGAACAACTAGTTCCTCCGATGTGTGTAAACATACAAGTATTTGTTCTATTGTTTTTTTTTTTACTGCGGTATATACAGTCAGACTTTTTATAGTGATTTCCTCTCATAAAGTGGCAGACTGTTAGTAAAGGATTCAAGTGAAGGTAATTCGTACTACAACTACTAGCATCTGTAAAAACATATATGAATATGAGAATGGACACCACGAGCATACCTTCTCCTGAAACTTCGAAATGGTAATCCTGCACACTCCTCTCACCCATATACGCAGTATGTGATATGGGACATACTATAGAATCTACAGCAGCTACTTAGTGGTAGCTCTTGAACAAGCATATAATAAACCAGATTTTTTTAGATTATTCACCTAACAGGAGAGGTTAAAATCACTAAGCGTTAAGACTCTAGTGGAAAGGACAACCAAGGGCGATATAATAATGTTTATGGTGTTTAGAAGACTTGTTAGGGCAGACAGGGACAGACGCTTCGAATCCTGAAAACAGAAACAAAGGGACCCAGCTCAAAGTTAAAGAAAAAATGAGTCACGCTACATTACGTCTTCAGTTTCAGAGTGGTTAGACAGTGGAACGACTTAGACAAAGTGGTGGAAGCTCTCACCATACACAGTTTGAAGAATATATACTATTGTTCACAAAGATTAAAACTAAAAAAACAGTCGTATGACCTTCAGAGATTAGTGCTTGAAGCTGAAACTCGACCCCAGCAAACACGAGTTGGTGAGTGCACATTTACTGAGGCACCTCCCACCGCCAGCATTAACCTCCTGCCTCCTTCTCTCCCAATACTCGGGGAACACAGAGTCCTCTTAAATTCCCAGACAAAACACTCAGGCTGAATTCTGCTCTGCCTTTCCCCGTTTCCTCTTTCTTCTCTCTCTCCCATCCCAACCATACCCTCTAACACAACCCGTTCCCAACCTTGTATTTCCTCTTATTTTCCCCCTCTACTCCCACATCCCCCTCACCCTTATTCCTTTACTCTCTCCATTCCCCTTTTCCAATCCTTTCACAATCCTCCTTTTCCTGCCCTACACTCGACCCTTCTCTTCGTTTCACGCCAGCGACACAGGAGCCAACCAGTTCAGTTTACGAATCGATGTGACCAAATTTATACACCTACAGAATTTCCTCCCTGCAAGGAGCAATTCTGTTTGTTTATAAATATTATCGCATCGATTCATAAATGTTTTAAGTTTCGTATGATAATCATTGTGCCAAAATTTGTTGGGCTAGGCTGAAAAATACATAGTTGCAAGAGAGCTAGAGAGAATTAGTTAAATGATTGGTTTCGTAAATATTTATCACGTCCTTGTGGTTATCTGTTTTCTATTTGGTTTTCCTAGTTATGGGAAATGATCAATCAATGTGAGAGTCTGGAAACCTTGCAGACTCTAGATTATTATGAGGGAGCGCTAAACCCGTAAGGATTATACAGCGCCTGTGTGATGGAGGGGAGGGGGGGGGTTCGGAAGGCATTCAGGATTAATTCAGGGGAACTTAAACACAAGTCCAGTTCCTTAGTGTAAACTCTAGATGAATCATGCAAGTATACGAGATTTTTCATCGTTTCTCTTAGCTACAATTTCTAGTCATGAAAGAGAGTGTTTGGGATGAGTTGGACCTTGCTGTACGGGCCTCGGTACCTAGGAAATGAACCAATTAATGTTCATTTTTATTGAGTGAACTGATGTTATACACTGTATATTTAACCTTATTGGAGAAAAATCTAGTAATCTGTTTACAAAACTCAAAGCGAAATTGTGTTCCAATTCATAATAAGACAGAGTCCGCAAACAGTTTAAAACATTCAGTTTACAGATTTCTTCTATTAAGAGTCTGTGTCACTGATAAAAAGTTATGGAAGTTTTTGAAAATATATATATCTAAAATACAGGCAATTAAAATTCTTCTATGAGTGAGCAATATTTCAATGTATAAAATATTTCGTTTAGACATCTCCAACCATGCATGGGAGGGTCCTTGACGCCGGTGTGAGGCTCTTGTTCCAAGGTATTGGAACTGACCTTTCATTCCTACGGTTTGCCGTTCCCCCTGAATGTATCTAGTAATAGTATTAGTAGTAATAGAAGTAATATTTATCATAATAGGTATTTCTGTTATTTTAGATAATTTCAGATTATCACTGATGACGCCATCACATCCAAAAGGGAGGCTAAGAAATGTAATTATTTATGTTTTTTATTCCTCCATATAAATTTCCATGATTTGTGAAATTTAAACATTGGTAACACTGATGTTTGGTGAGACGAGTTCGCTAGCAACACAAAAACAGACGTATGTGCTTCTTCCTAGCATGTCTAACAAAGACCGACTCTTTTCCCATACCCTCTTTGTCTACAGAGGTACTAGATGTCTACGACAAGATTCTAACCACCATGAACTACACCCACGTACTCTCCACTACGGACTTATTGGTGAGAGGATCAATTACAACTCCCCCCCTGTCTCTCGAAATTGGCTTCCATGGATTTCTTGACTCCATACAAAACAGGGAAGCCGACATGTAACTCCCAAAGCACATCCTCATCAATTAAAAAGCCTGAGTGCTTCCAACAACTGCGGATCAGGTCCATTACAAACCAACTGTCCCTTCCCTACAGCGAGGAGACGCTAAACTGCACTGTCCCTTACATGAACTCCTCATTTGAATTGATGACACAAAGTTAATCATAGTCCAAATCAAAAGTAGTCTGGGCACTCGTCTTTCTCCTTGTCCTCTCTGCTATTTTCCCACACCCTATTTCCATTATTTCATTCTGCCCCCATTCCCTTCCCTTACCCTTCTCTCTTGTCGTTAATCTTATGATGAACTTAAAAAAAACTGAGTTGTCAGATTCCTGGGAACCTCCCATTAATAAGGGAAATCAAAGCAGTGGAGGAAAAAAAATGGGGATAATGTTTTTTCGAACAGCGGGCCCAATTAAAAAAAAAAGGAGAATTTTAAATCCTTTGTAACTATCTCTTCAGTTCTTCTCCCCCCTCCCCCCACCCCAGTGTTCAGATCTTGTCAGAAATATTATCATGACTTCTGACGTTGATAGATAGCGAATGCATCACTTATAATATGGTCTGTGTTTCTGTACTCCACTTCCTCCACTGCTTGGGAGATGGATAACATGAAGGTTTTGCATAGCCAAAGAATGTAAAATAAACTATTTTTATATAAATCATTTGTCGTCATATATATTAAAAGAAAAAAAATATTGGATAGGAAATATTTCAAAATATTTAAGTTCCTATTACATTTATAGTTCGGCTAGATTTAACTACAGTGGACCCCCGGTTTTCGTCCTGCTCCAAACTCGCCCTTTTATGTAAGTTATGTAAGTTTTTAAATGCTTTTGTAAGTGTATTTTTGGGGGTCTAAAAGGACTAGTCTACTTTACATTATTCCTTATGGGAATAAATTCGTTTGGTAATGGCACTTGAACAGCATTCTGGAACGAAAATATAACGAAAACCGGGGGTCCACTGTATTTGGATTAAGTAATAACTATATTGATAATGAACATTATTAGCCACCTCACTGGCGTTTCCGCCAACACACATTAAAAATGAAAATATAACCAGTCGTATTAAATTAGTTTTTATACCATAAATCTAAATAATTATCTACCAAATGGTAAAAAAAAATATATAAATGCCAATTATGGTAAAAACTATTTAGCCTAACGTCATCAGAGCAATTAATTAAGAGATGCGGAATATATTCCACTACCTGATACTGACTCGCATTTCTGTCAGTGAAGATTACTTAAATAGTTTTCAGAATAACTAATATTTTTTTCTTATGTAGACAACTGTTTTGAAATATTTTTCCGATATTATATTTAATATTTTCCTATTGCATGGAATTGTGACTTGAACTGCTTAATTATGTACCTTCCTAAAGCATTCCTTAGCTCAGTGGATTCCAGGGCCAAGTTATCACAAGTAAACTGAAAATTTATGACCTGAAACGCAAGTCACAAATGACTTGTTAATTTATCTACAGCTGCGCGCGCCATTTCCTGGGACGAAACTCTAAAATGATAAGGGGACTTTAATTATTTAGTTGAATTTAACTAAGTTTATACTGCGGTCCCAAAAAAATATTTACATGGAGGGTTATTACTATGGTTAATCTCACCATTGCATTGAATGAATGGGAAAAACGGTTTTTGCGAATTCTATCTTGAACCCAGAAAGTGCATTTCTAATGGAACTAGTGATTTTTAACTTTCGGCTTGAAATTCTGGTGGCATTTACAGACCTATGTTGTAGATAAGAGCTCTACACGCGTCCATGCAAAAAAAATCAGAATTCAGAATTGCAGATAGTTTACAGATAGTTTATTCTTTTCAATCAATATTTTGGGGTGATTTTTTCGCATTTTTTATAAAAAATAACCACAAATGCAACTCTTCTTGTATGAAGAAAAAATCAATTAGCGTGTATATTAACGAATATTGTCAAGTGGGATGCTTCTGTAGTATTGTAAGTATGGTAAATTACGACCGTAATTATGTCACTTTTTTATACTTTTTGCATGAAATTTGGAGCATTCCACGTGATGACCATTATAAGCAGCATGTAAAATTTGATAATGCCCAGGGCTTAGAAACAAAGTTTTGAAAATGATGACAATGGTCACTTAAAAAAAAAAATATTTTAACGTCAAATGCATAAGCGGAATTCCATTTAATTACTGTACATTAAATCCAGCTGAAAAAAAATACAGTTAAAACTAAAGTAGGTAATCGTTTACATAGAATACAGTAAATTATTAATCTCTTCTACATTATGAATTATATTTTTTTAACATAAAATTGTCCAACTTATAGATACCGGAACTAGGGTCTGAAAATTTTCAGTCATGCTTGTGTATAAATGATCACTTATAATTACGAAGAACAGTAAAATTACCAGAAAGTAATACTTTGGTAGTTGCCTAGTCAATATTACTTAATAGTCAATATTAGTTAATATTACGAATATTAAATGTAACACAACGTTGATTCGTTATCGCTGTGTATTCGAGTATTAAATACAATGCTAGATTTCTGCACTGTTGCTTCAAGAACAGAAGAAAATTGACACGGGTTACTAAGATTTAAATCTATCGTCATAGATCATTAACTGATCTTGGTGGGTTTAGTGCTTAGTTCAGCTTGTGATAATAATAATAATAGGTCATTAAGGCTGCAATTCACGTGTATACTAAATACGAGAATACTTTATTCCTTAAAAACAGAGATTTAGTAAGCTTTTTGTGTATACGTTGAGAGAGAGTAGATGGTGTAGACAGAGACAGGATGTTCGAAGGGCGGGAAACGGGTACACGAGGGCAC
Organism: Cherax destructor; assembly: GCA_009830355.1. Taxonomy (NCBI): domain Eukaryota; kingdom Metazoa; phylum Arthropoda; class Malacostraca; order Decapoda; family Parastacidae; genus Cherax; species Cherax destructor. Next base: position 55,978 of record WNWK01002346.1, on the reverse strand, counting down.
AGTTAAAAGTGAAAGATACGTCTACTTTACTGTAAAAAAAATTAATTCATATAAAAAAAATCTGAATAACTTTATCAGTTTCACTTTAGGACTGATCATCAGGTGGTCAATATATATATATATATATATATATATATATATATATATATATATATATATATATATATATATATATATATATGATAGGGCTATTAAAGAATGTCAGATAAATTACAAAAACCTTTCATCATTCATTTTATTCTGCATTCTTGGACCATACGGTGCGTTGATTATATTTTTAAGTGTGTTGAAAAATCCACAAGACACCTTATGATCTGATACTTAATGTTTTATGTGGTAGTCCAGCAAGATCCTCAGACTAATCACCAAAAGCTCCACTGAACGTGTCATAACATGACTAAGACCCACGTCACGATCAAATTTCCCATTTTCCTAGTAAACAAAACGCCAACACTGCCCATATATTTTAATAAATCCCTTGAAACCAGAACTGTTTCATATGAGCGGAATCCTCCGATTTTACAGCAATATTTAAAAAGTGACGTAACAAAGTGCCTAGTAATTACCGATCATTAGCATATCTTTAGTAGTTGTTGAACTCATGGCAACAATAACTTTAAATAAGTAATTAATTTAACACTAACAGCATGGATTATGGGGAAGTTTTTGTTTTAACAAATATTTTTCTATGTACGATGAGAAGAAGGCTATATACGTGATATACAATACTTAGGTTTTTATAGTTTTAATAAGTAAACACAGGTGATATACACTCAGTGGCCACTTTATTAAGAACACCTGATCGTTAATGCAAATATCTAAGTCAATCACATGGCAACATTTCGATGCTTTCTTAAAGCATTCAGATATAGTTAAGAGATTCGATTGTTGTTTTCACTAAATATCAGAATTTGGGAGAAATGTGATTTAAATGCCTTTGATCATGAAATGATTGTTGGTACCGGACGAAGTGGATTGAGTACCAGAGAAACTACTGATCTCCAGGGATTTTCACACTCTACAATCTCAAGAGTTTACAGTGAGTGGTGTGAAGAAAATGAAACATCCAGTGATCGGCAGTTAATGAGAGAAATAAGAAGAGAATGGACAGACTGGTTCAAGCTGACAGAAAGGCGACAGCTACTCAAATAACCACCTCTTACAACAGAGATATGCAGAAGAGTATCTCTGAACATACAATACGTAGAACCTTCAAGAGCATGGGATAAAGCAGCAGACCATGCCGGGTTCCATTCCTGTAAGCCAATACCAGGAAACTGAGGCTACAGTGGGCACAGGCTCACCAAAACTGGACAATTGTGAAAAATGTCATCTGATGTAGCGAATCGCGATTTCTGTCGAGACCTACAGATGGTTGGGTCAGAATTTATCATAAATCTTAGGGTTGTTGTGGAATGGAAGAGTCTCATCATGAATGTGCAGCCAATATATCTGAAGGAACTGCGTGTTGCTATCATGTCAATATGGACGAGGATATCTAAGGAATGTTTTCAACAACTTGTTGAATCTATGCCACGATAAATTCAGACTGTTCTCGTGGCAAAGTACTAGAAGGGTGTACCTGATAAAGTGGCCACTGAGTAAATATGGATGTTCTGAGGAAACTTGAAACTTAATCATCGTGAAAGTCATCCAAGTGGCTGGATGTAACAGCTGGAATGCTTCAAGGGTTAAATTTCCATCTATATGCTGAAGAGCTTTTTTTTTTATCAAAGAAATTGTGGTAACCTTACTTTCCTTGGATCATACCTGATTATTACTAATTCATCAAGTGTTGAATGACCTTACGGGCTTAGCGCCCGTCAATAATTAGAATTAATTATTTTTTTATATATGTAACAACATCGATTATGGGTTACACTGTACAATATAAACTTTATCTTTAGTAATTAATTATTTTTATTATTATCGTAATTATTAATTACTGTACAATGGCTAGTGAAAAGAAGTCACAAGCCTTTTTAAATCAAAAACTAGAAATGATCCAGCTTAGTGAGAAAGGCACGTGGAACGCCGAGACAGGCCGAGACAGGCCGAGACAGGCCGAGACAGGCCGAGACAGGCCGTAAGCTACGTTTGGCTCGCCAAATGGTTAGCACATTAGTGAACCCCCAACCTTCAACATCAAGGAAAGACTCTCAACCAGCGAAGAAAATAAGATTCGTTGAAGATGATGAGCTCCACTATTCCCATCAGCCTTCCTTTGACTATTACTTTTATAATGTTCATTCGTCGGTCAACATAAGCAAAGGATAAAAATATTTTTAGGTTAGCTATACAGAAGCATATTATTTTGATATTTGAATGTTATTTAGGCCTACGTAGCACTATTGCGCACTTAATAGACAATATTGAAAACATGTTTCTAGGATTTTATATGCACTGGCAAATGAAAAAAAAGGCTGCGATTCGTTTCTCGCCGGTGCTTGAAACCTAACCCGCCGTTTTAGTGAGTTATGTTTAGTGTGTGTGCACTCACCTAATTAAGGTTCCATGGGTCAATCCAAAGCTACTGGCCCCGCCTCTTCACTGGTCGCTACTAGGTCACTCTCCGTGCTCCATAAGCTTTATCATACTTCTTCTTAAAGCTATGTATGGATCCTACCTCCACTAAATCACTTTCCTGACAACTCTGGGACTGAAGAAATATTTCCTAACATCCCTGTGACTCATATGAGTCTTCAACTTCAAATTGTGACCCCTTGTTGTTGTGTCCTATTTCTGGAACATCCTGTCTCTGTCCACCTTGTCGATTCCTCTCAGTATTTTATATGCGTAATCATATCCCCTCTATTTCTCCTCTCCTCCAGTGTCGTCAGGTGTGGGTTCCAAACTGGTGCTGCATACTCCAATATGGGCCTGACGTACACGGTGTACAGGTTCCTGAACGATTCCTTACTGAGATGTCGGAATGCTATTCGTAAATTTGCTAGGCGCTCATATGCTGCAGCAGTTATTTGGCTGATGTGTGCGCCTCAGATGTGCTCGGTATTACACTCACCCCACGTTCCTTTTTCTTGAGTGAGGTTTGTAGTCTTTGGCCCCCTAGACTGTACATGGTCTGCGGTCTTCTTTGCCCTTCCCCAATTTTCATGACTTTGCACTTGATGAAGGTTGAACTCCAGGAGCCAGTTTCTGGACTCCTCAATAACTTAACATCTGCAAACAGGGACAATTCTGAGTCTATTCCTTCCGTCATGTCATTCACATACACCAGAAACAGCACCGGTCCTAGAACTGACCACTGTGGAACCCCGCTCGTCACAGACACCCACTCTGACACCTCGTCAGATACTAAGACTCGCTGATGTCTTCCTGTCAGGTATTCTCTGATCCATTGCAGTGCCTTCCATGTAATACCTACCAGATCCTCCAGCTTTTGCACTACTCTCTTGTGTGGAACTGTGTCAAAAGTCTTCTTACAGCCTAAGAAAATGCAATCTACCCACCCCTCTCTCTTTTCTTACTGCTGTTACCTTGTCATATAACTTCAGCAGGTCTCTGACACAAGATTTTCCGTCCCTGAATCCGTGCTGGTTGCGTTGATAAGCTCATTCCTCTGCCTGCGGGTGCTCCAAAAATATTCTCTTGATAATCTCCATGACATTTGATACTATACATGTCAGTGACACAGGTCTGTAGTTTAATGTTGGGTGTCTGTCCCCTTTTTTAAAAACTGGAACTAAATTTGCTGTCTTACATACCTCAGGTACTAGCCCTGTTTCGATAGAAATGTTGAAGATTGTTGTTAGTGGTACACACAGCGCCTCTGCTCCCTCTCTCAGAACACATGGAGAGATGTTGTCCAGTCCCATCGCCTTTGAGGTATCTTGCTTGTTTAGCAGCCTCTTCACCTCCTCCTTGGTTGTATGTATTGTGTCCAGCACTTGGTGTACCCCACCTCTTTGTCTTTCTGGAGTCCCTTCTGTCTCCTCTGTGAATACTTTGAATCTCATATTGAGCTCCTCACATATCTCTCTGTCGTTTCTTGTGATCTACCCTCCTTCCTTCCTCAGCTTAATTACCTGGTCCTTTACGTACAACAGCTTCGGGTCAGACTTGGCTTTTGTTGCTTTGTCATTTGTTGTTGTATTGTTGTTGGGTCTTCCTCCTTACTTGAGCATATTCATTTCTGGCTTTTCAACTGCTCTCCTTATTCCCCTGGGTCCTTTGCCTTCTATGTTTCAGCCATTCTCTAGCACACTTGGTTTTCGCCTCTCTACACCTTTGGGTGAACCAAGAGCTTGTTCTGGCCTTTTTATTTCTGTTGCCATTGGGTACAAACCTCTCCTCTGCTTCCTTGCATATTGTTGTCACACTGAACCTCGTGCAGGAAATTCCTCATGCCTGTGTAGTCCACTCTCTTGTAGTTTGGCTTCATTCGTCCTGTCCTTCCTGCTTCCCTCTCCACTTGGAACTCAACTATGTATTCGATGCTCAGAACCACGTGATCACTAGCTCTGAGGTTATCCAGTACCACCTCCATCATCTTAGCCCTCCACGTTTCTGGGCCCCCACGTGGCTAAAGGTTTCCACAGTCAATTTCTTTGTGATTGAAGTCACCCATAATCAGTAGTTTTGCCTGGTCACATGGGCCCTTCTGGCAACTTCAACCAAAGTGTCAACCCTCGTTCTGGTGCTCTCATCATATTCTTGCATTGGCCTCCTGCTATTCTGTGGTGGGTTATACATCACTGCAATTACCACCCTGGGACCTCCAGACTGAAGTGTTCCTAGTATGTGGTTTCTTGCTTCTCCTCTGTCTCCTCTCTCCAGCTCTTCAAAATCTCATTGGTTTCTGATGAGCAGGGCCACTCATTCCCCTCTGTTCCCTCTGTTTTTCCTCAGGATCCGGTATAAAGCAGGAAAGATTGCATGTGTTATTATTCCTGTGAGCTTGGTTTCTGTGAGGGCTATGATGTCTGCTGATGCCTCTTTGATTCTTTTGTGCCACTCCTCCCACTTATTCGTTATTCCATCAGCGCTGATGTACCATACCTTCAGGGAGGGGCGAGCCTTGTTCCATAAATTAGGAAAGGAAGATTGAAAAATTTTGGAAAAAAATGTTTTCTTACCAAAAAATAGTGCATCATTCTGGCAACATTTTGGTGTAATCAACTTGTTTATATCATATTTCCAAGTATATTTTTTCCTTAAATGTATTTTTGTTGTGCTTGCTGTCATAAATAATACATGTTGCCAATTAGTGTTTTTTTTTTAGTTTTGTCTCTGCAAAAATTACAATTTTTATGATTATTTCATTAAAAAAACTCTAAATAGCAACATCTCTGATGCCTCCATTCAAGTGTAGGGACTCATGCCACCTCAGTGGCCTCTGGGAGTCTCAACATGTGCTGATGCATGCAATTCGCTGAGATTTAGCGTGCCATATCCATAGAGTTTCACAGAAAAATATATTAATAACTCAGAAATAAGTTATTGACATTGTTTGTAATGTTTTGAGAAAAGTATTAATAGGATTGTCATGATTTTTCACGTTATTGAGTAATGATGGCTCTACAACCACCCATGAAAGATTTCCAATATCTTTTACAGCTTTGTTTTTATTGATTTTTTCCCACAAAATAAAGGCAAAACAAAATCACTAACTTCAACATTTTTATAATGGAATCTACTGACATTTTGCTAAAATGGATTGGGTCAACAATTATAGAGCCTTTATCTTTCATCTGATGTTAACTACAGCATTGTACATCTTTCAATTTTGTAGAAATTTACTGGTTTTGTGACCCTAAAATTTGGCACATTTTATTTTTCTACCTAACCTAAAGGCAAAAAATCATAACAAAGACAGTGTATAGGTTTTTAAAAGCTGTATAAATCACTGTAAAAAATCTCATTGAAATTAGACCAAAATAAAGAAAAAAACGTGAATTCATTCGCACCTCCCTTCAGTTTCCTCTCCAACACCGTATTCTGGGGGTTTGTGGGGTTTGGGGGAGTGGGGGACCTGGCAGTGTGCTATGGGATTCTACTGCATACTGTGGGGTGTGGGCTGTGAGCGTGGAGTGTGGTTTGTATTGGGATAGTATGTTTGGTTGTGGGATTTTGAGTGTGGTTCTGTGGGTGTTTGCACTTTTTGCTCCGCCCGGTCCTAGTTGTCCCCTGCTGATTCTATCCTTGTCTCTCCTTCTCGTTTTGTCTTGGTCCAGGAACACCCTCCTGTATGTTGATGATTCCTTCGGCCATGGTTTCTCCTGCAGGATCCTGTTCCTCACTGTTTCTGTCTTGAGAATCAATTTGACCAGCTGATTTCTTCCCTTCGAGTACCTCCCTTTTCTCTGAAAATTTACTGTCAGGTCCTCCTCGCCTGTGTGTTTGATGCTGTTTTCAATCTTGTTTTTCTTTCTGCCGCCTTTGATTGTATGTCCTACCTTCGCTCTACTGAAGCCTACGAATAAAGACTGACCTCTCCGTCTTCTCCTCCCATTGCCTTTTCCTTTATGTCTCTGGGCTGTGTGTGTGTGTGTGTGTGTGTACTCACCTAATTGTGGTTGCAGGGGTCGAGACTCAGCTCCTGGCCCCTGTGTGTGTGTGTGTGTGTATAGACAAGCTATTTATGAAGATAGATCTGGGGAAGCAAGTGTAGGAAATATTTTGAAGCTAAGTAAGCCATTTACTATAGCTTTATAAGTAGATTATTCAGTTTTTATTTGATAGTTACGTTTGCTCTGTACACAGTATGTCGTTGGTGTGTCCTGCTTTAGAATTTTAAATCTTTTGTTAATATAATGAAAAGCTGAATAATGATCACAATGTAGCAACCGAGATGTTAAACAGACTAAGAAGTAAATTATGTGTAACCAGATCAAAGAAGCTTAAGGATGATGTTTTGTAAGGTGAAAATTATCAATTTGCATAATAATTCTAATTCATAGCAATAATTTAACAATGCTTAATTATACACACCAAAAGTTTTAATATATCAGAAACTAAATATATTACGAGATATTCATGAACTCTCGTTTTGAAAAATAAATAGAAATTTAGCTAAAACCAATTTTGTATTATTAAAAAGTGGGAATGTTCAGGTTTATCCATTATATTTTTTATTACCTAACATTAAATTTATCTGTGCCTTCTGAAAAGATGTTTAGGACAAAGTTAAATTGGATTATGATGGTTTGATTTTTATTACCCCTTTGCTTGTATGTATGTACATACATACATATATATATATATATATATATATATATATATATATATATATATATATATATATATATATATATATATATATATATATATATATATATATATATATATTTTTTTTTTTTTTTTTTTTTTCAACAAATCGGCCGTCTCCCACCGAGGCAGGGTGACCCAAAAGAAGAAAATCCCAAAAGAAAAAACTTTCATCATCATTCAACACTTTCACCACACTCATACATAATCACTGTCTTTGCAGAGGAGCTCAGATACTACAGCTGAGAAAAGTCCCTCCCAGCTGTCACTATCTCAGACCCCTCCTTTAAAGTGCAGGCATTGTACTTCCCATTTCCAGGACTCAAGTCCAACTAAATCAATTAACTGGTTTCCCTGAATCCCTTCACACAATGTTACCCTGCTCACACTCCAACAGATCGTCATGTCCCAAAAACCATTCGTCTCCATTCACTCTATCTAACACGCTCACACATGCTTGCTGGAGTCCAAGCCCCTCGCCCACAAAACCTCCTTTACCCCTTCCCTCCAACCTTTTCTAGGACGACCCCTACCCCGCCTTCCTTCCCCTACAGATTTATACGCTCTCCAAGTCATTCTACTTTGATCCATTCTCTCTAAATGACCAAACCACCTCAACAACCCCTCTTCAGCCCTCTGACAAATACTTTTAGTAACTCCACCCCTTCTCCTAATTTCCACATTCCGAATTTTCTGCATAATATTTACACCACACATTGCCCTTAGACAGGACATCTCCACTGCCTCCAGCCTCCTCCTCGCTGCAGCATTTGCAACCCATGCTTCACACCCATATAAGAGTGTTGGTACCACTATACTTTCGTACATTCCTTCTTTGCCTCCATGGATAACGTTTTTGTCTCCACAGATACCTCAATGCACCACTCACCTTTTTTCCTTCATCAATTCTATGGTTAACCTCATCCTTCATAAACCCATCTGCTGACACATCAACTCCCAAATATCTGAAAACATTTACTTCTTCCATAATCCCTCTCTCCAATGTGATATCCAATTTTTCTTTATTTAAATCGTTTGATACCCTCATCACCTTACTCTTATCTATGTTCACTTTTAACTTTCTACCTTTACACACTCTCCCAAACTCGTCCACTAACCTTTGCAACTTTTCTTTAGAATCTCCCATAAGCACAGTATCATCAGCAAAAGTAACTGTGTCAACTCCCATTTTGCATTTAATTCTCCATAATTTAATCCCACCCCTCTCCCCAACACCCTAGCATTTACTTCTTTTACAACCCCATCTATAAATATATTAAACAACCATGGTGACATTACACAACCCTGTCTAAGACCTACTTTTACCGGGAAGTAATCTCCCTCTCTCCTACACACCCTAACCTGAGCCTCACTATCCTCATAAAAACTCTTTACAGCCTTCAGTAACTTACTACCTATTCCATACACTTGCAACATTTGCCACATTGCTCCCCTATCCACTCTATCATATGCCTTTTCTAAATCCATAAATGCAATAAAAACTTCTCTACCTTTATCTAAAGCCTCCTTGCTCATCTGCAATCCTACTCTCTGTCTTACCTCTAATTCTTTCAATAATAACCCTGCCATACACTTTACCTGGTATACTCAGTAAACTTATTCCCCTATAATTTTTACACTCTCTTTTATCCCCCTTCCCTTTATATAAAGGAACTATACATGCTCGCTGCCAATCCCTAGGTACCTTCCCTCTTTCATACATTTATTAAACAAAAATACCAACCACTCCAGCACTATATCCCCCTGCTTTTAACATTTCTGTCATGATTCCGTCAATTCCAGCTGCTTTACCCCCTTTCATTCTACGTAATGCCTCACGCACCTCCCCACACTCACATCCTGCTCTTCTTCACTCCTAAACGATGTTGTACCTCCCTGGCCAGTACATGAAATTATCGCCTCCCTCTTTTCATCGACATTTAAAAGTTCCTCAAAATATTCCCGCCATCTACCCAATACCTCCAGCTCCCCATCTACTAACTCCCTACTCTGTTTTTAACTGACAAATCCATTCGTTCCCTAGGCTTTCTTACCTTGTTTATCTCACTCCAAAAATTTTTCTTGTTTTCAGCAAAATTTCTTGACAGATCCTCCCCCATTCTTTCATCCGCTCTTCTTTTGCACTCTCTCACCACTCTCTTCACCTTTCTTTTACTCTCCATATACTCTGCTCTTCTACTAACACTTCTGTTTTGTAAAAACCTCTCATAAGCTACCTTTTTCTCTTTTATCACACCCTTTACTTCTTCATTCCACCACTCACTCCTCTTTCCTCCTGCACCACCCTCCTATAACCACAAACTTCTGCCCCACATTCTAATACTGCATTTTTAAAACTATCCCAACTCTCTTCAACCCCCACTACTCCTACTTGCACTAGCCCACCTTTCTGCCAATAGTTGCTTATATCTCACCTAACTTCCTCCTCCCTTAGTTTATACACTTTTACCTCTCTCTTACTTGCTGTTGCCATTTTCCTTTTGTCCCATCTACCTTTTACTCTAACTGTAGCTACAACCAAATAATGATCTGATATATCCGCTGCCCCTCTATAAACATGTACATCCTGAAGCCTACTCATCAACCTTTTATCCACCAATACATAATCCAACAAACTACTTTCCTTACGTGCTATATCATACCTTGTATATTTATTTATCCTCTTTTTCATAAAATATGTATTACTTATTACCAAACCTCTTTCTACACATAGCTCAATTAATGGCTCCCCATTTACATTTACCCCTGGCACCCCAAATTAACCTACTACTCCATCCACAACATTTTTACCCACTTTAGCATTAAGATCCCCAACCACAATTACTCTCTCACTTGGTTCAAAACTCCCCACACACTCACTCAACATTTCCCAAAATCTCTCTCTCTCTTCTACACTTCTCTCTTCTCCAGGTGCATAAACACTTACTATAACCCACTTTTCACATCCAACCTTTATTTTACTCCACATAATCCTTGAATTTATACATTTATATTCCTTCTTTACCTGCCATAACTGATTATTCAACATTATTGCCACTCCTTCTTTAGCTCTAACTCTATTTGAAACCCCTGATCTAATCCCATTTATTTCTCCCCACTGAAACTCTCCTACCCCCTTCATATATATATATAAATATATATATAGGATGGGGTCCACCTTTGGTGTAAATTGTGGGACCCATAACCCATCTGCAGGACTTGAGTCCTGGAGATGAAAAGTACAGTGTCTGCACTCTGAAGGAGGGTGTTAATGTTGCAGTTTTATAACTGTAGTGTAAAGCACCCTCTGGCAAGACAGTGATGGAGTGAATGATGATGAAAGTTTTTCTTTTCGGGCCATCCTGCCTTGGTGGGAATCGGCCGATGTGTTTAATAAATAAATAATAAATAAATATATATATATATATATATATATATATATATATATATATATATATATATATATATATATATATATATATATATATATATATATATATATATATGTCGTGCCATATAGATAAAACTTGCTATTTTGGTTTAAATAGCATCGCTCTTCTTGCAGTATAAGGCAAGCAAAAATTTGTGTATGCAATAATTTCGCAAAATCTGTCTAAACCTTACGAAAAAATATATATACTATAATTGTTTTGTTTATTAGTAAATTATTTTAAACTTATCTAAAATATATTTATTTGGATTAGGCTAAATTAAATTGCGCTTGCTATAATAAGGTTAGGTAAGATTTCTAAGGTACTTTTAATACAAAATTATTAATTTTTACATTAGCATAAATTAAAAAAAAAATATATTTTTAAACGTATAAGAGAAAATTTTAGAATGGACTTAATTTTAAATGAGTTCTTGCTAATTGACCAGTTTTACCTATTCAGTACATGAGATTTCTCCTAGTAGCTGTTGGAATATTTTTCTTCTACCATCCCACTTTTCTTCTAGGAATGTCTTTATAGGTGCAATTTTATTCAGAGCTTTATACACTTTCATAATTAATTTATTAATGGATTATTTAAAGTTGCGGAACACTTCCTCAGAAGCTATATAGGAACAAAGAACGCAGAATGCATTCACTCTTGATCACAACACTAAGTTGCTAGGAGCAATGTGACAGATCTTTTGTGTCTATTGGTTTCAATGGGATTGGAACCTAATTCTTTTAGGAAATTTGTGGCATTCATTCTCCAGGGTACATGGGTCTCATAGCCATGTTGGGACACAACAGTACTGGTGGGCGAGGTTAGTATAATAACTGAGATTGTGGTCTTTGCTATAATTAGAAGCACCACACAACTGACTTTTACTGAATTAATTATATGTATTGGCGTGATAAATGCTTCTTTGTGAAGCATACTGTATGATCCATATATAGATGTTGGGAACGCCTCTTCTTTAAAGACCTGCTGACTTAAAACTTTTTTGTTGGTTAAGATTTGTGTTGTAACCTAAGATCAGCATTCATGTTTTGATATAAAAAAACATTAATTAATTTTGGGTACGCGAAAGGTTATTAACTTCTTTTAGACCATGTGTGGATAAAGAAGAGGCAGGAAAAGTGATGGAGTGGAAAGAGTTAGTGGGGATGTGAGCAGCCTGGTGGAAGAACCAGTGAGTGGTTCCTGGCTGGGATGAATAGCGGCAACTAGAGGATAGTGGAGTCTTTTTTTTTTTAATGAGAGAGGTGTAAATTAAGATCAGCATCATGGTCTCTCATAATGTCAATGGGATAAATAGTCCTACACCAGCAGTCTGCAGTTATTCCAGGGATGTAGTGAGATTCATCAAGGCGGCTAGCTGATGTGTTTGAATTGCTGGACAATAAATATAGAGGTTCTGAGCAGTAGCAAGATTTCTCTTAATGATTTTGTTGTCTTCAACGTATCTAGTATACCATTCTGTGGAATTCGCACACTTAGCATCATGCGACCAGTGTTGGTCGGCTACCATTCTGCCAAAAGTACACTTAAACTAGGTGTGAATTGGGCAGGAAATGCAATGCATTATAGAGAGTCTGAGGGTCAAGATACATGTCAGTCGCAGAAACAGAAACTGCTAGAAAAAATCATCAGAGTGAATACGCTCACAGCTGAGAGATGGGTTCTATCCACATGGAAGCTTGCTCTATCATCGCTGCAAAAATCTTTTCTAAGGCAAGGCTGTCCCAGATAGTGTAGGCCATGATTTTAATTGAGAGAGAGCATTCAAGTGATTCGTGCCTCTAATATAGCTGGGGTCGTCATCATTCCCTACAGAACTATCAGTATTTTCTAGTAGAATTTGCTTCACCAGTTCTCTGGATACATTGGATGAAGAAAAGCATGTAGGCAAGTCACCCTGCGAGGTACATGTGCTCTGTCAAATCTGACCGGAGTTGTAACTTGCCGCAATTAAGATTGGTCAATAGAAATGGTTAGAATATTTTTGCTCAGTTTAAGGCTTTTGAATTATCTGCTGTTGCATATTAAAAAAAACTAATGAGATTGAAAAGGAATGATAAACTGGATTTATTTTCAACTGCGAAGTAGATTTAGATAAAATTTAATATGGAGAATTCATGATGTCCTGCTACCTAATGGAAGAAAATGGATGATTGGGACTCAGTGATATAGAGGAAGGATGATAATGAAGGCTTTCAATGCTTTGGGACACAAGTACAGTACAACGCGGAATTAATGAGACAGTCCACTTAAAATATTATATATAAATTCAACAAGTTATGCAAAGATATAATAGAAGAATTTGTACCAACCCCGGCGTGCCCCTGGGAAATACATATGAGAGACTGGAATAACCAATGGTTCATCTATACTGTAAAGAGGTAGAAACCAGGAACAGAGGAGCATGGAAAAAGGGAAAGAAAATTCAGTTCTAGAGAACTCCTAAGAGAAGAAAAGCTAGAAAACAGTACTGTGTGAAAACAGAAAAACAATATCAATGGCAACTTCTCCAAATAGAACGAACACTTTTTGCACGCATTTGACTTTGTTGATTTCTTGCTGATCTAACCTCAAAAATACATTTAATCTTTGTTTTTTGAGGTAAGGTTAGATTAACATAAACTAAACTATTGCTACATACATTTATGTATGTAATATGTATCTGAAAATGGGCGTAACAGAGAGAGATAAAAATAGTTAAATTATTGGCCATATAGGAATTAAAATGTCAATAATGAATCAACACCAAAAAAGACAAGCAACACTTAAAATGAGCTAAACAGAATCCTTGCCGATTTTTATTGTAAGAACTTGCAACAGAGATAGAAGGGAGAACAAACTTGTCAAATTATCAAACATTTTAGAAGGGTATCATAATCGCTCAGTTTAGGGCTTTTGAATTATCTGCGGTTTCATATTAAAGAACTGAGATTGAAAGGGAATGATAAATTAGTTATACTGGTATTTGTGTATTGTTTATCACAGGCTTAACAAAATACAGATGTAGTATACACAGACATTGCGAAAGCTTTCGACAAGTGTGACCATGGTGTAATAGCACACAAAATGCGTGATAAAGGAATAACAGGAAAAGTTGGTAGATGGATCTATAACTTCCTGACAAATAGAACACAGAGTAATGGTAAACAGAGTAAAGTCCCAGGCAGCCACGGTGAAAAGCTCTGTTCCACAAGGCACAGTACTCGCTCCCATTCTATTCCTCATCCTCATTTCCGACATAGACAGAGATGTAAGCCATAGCTCCGTGTCTTCCTTTGCGGATGACACCCGGATTGCCATGGCAGTGACCTCCATCGAAGACACCGCAAAACTCCAAGCGGAGATCAATTATATCTTCAAATGGGTCACTCAAAACAATATGAAGTTCAACGAGAAGAAATTTCAACTACTCAGATATGGAAAACTTAAGGAAATAAAAAATGTATCAAGGTATACGACAAATTCGAACCATACAATAGAGCGAAAAAGAAATGTGAAGGACTTGGGAGTGATAATGTCAAAGGATCTCGCCTTTAAAGACCACAACAATGTATCTATCTCATCAGCTAGGAAAATGATAGGATGGATAATGAGAACCTTCAAAACTAGAGACGCCAAGCCCATGATGACACTCTTCAAATCACTTGTTCTCTCTAGGCTGGAATACTGCTGTACACTAACGGCCCCCTTCAAGGCTGGCGACATTGCAGACCTGGAGAGTGTACAAAGAACTTTCACACCACACATAAGTACGATAAAGCACCTAAATTACTGGGAACGGTTGAAGGTCCTTGATCTGTATTCCCTGGAACGCAGGCGAGAGAGATACATGATAATATACACTTGGAAGGTCCTGGAGGGATTGGTACCATACCTGCACACGAAAATCACTCCCTATGAAAGCAAAAGACTCGGCAGGAGATGCAACATTTTCCCGATGAAAAGCAGGGGCACCACGAACACACTGAGAGGCAACACCATAAGTGTCCAGAGCCCAAGACTGTTCAACTGCCTCCCAGCATACATTAGGGGGATTACCAATAGACCCCTGGTTGTCTTCAAGAAGGCACTGGACAGGCACCTAAAGTTAGTACCTGACCAACCGGGCTGTGGTTCGTACGTCAGTTTGCGTGCGGCCGGCAGTAACAGCCTGGTTGATCAGACCCTGATCCACCATGAGGCCTGGTCTCAGACCGAGCCGCGGGGGCGTTGACCCCCGAAACCCTCTCCAGGTAAACTCCAGGTAAACCAGAAGGAATATCAACAGAAACACGAAAATGATGCCCTTTGCACTATAATTTTTTTTTTTACAAACAATTGCGAACGACCGTACCCTGGAAAACGTTAATACGTATATTGAAAAAGATGATAGGTATGAATCCATTATCTTCAAAACAGAATCACTAAAACGAATGTTTTATGCAAACTGCTAGACAAAAGCTCAAGGAGACATGTTAGCCATCAAGAAAGCATATGATTACTTACAGAACTTCGATATGCCTTGATAAACATAAGGTCGTGCCTTATAAAAAAGTTATTGAGAGAATATGTAAAAATGTGCTAGAGGTCGACACTGCTATTTCAAACAAACGAGGGATTTCCACTGTACCGGCTAGACCACAACTGTAGAAAGTTTCCCGGACCTTGACTTCAATACCAGTCAAAGTATGAAATGTTTTGATTAGTCGGATTTCTTACTGAGAAATATGATCATAGTGGTAAGAGACTGATAGGCTGACTAAATTTTCCTAGACTGTTAGACAATTTTTTGATAACGATTACTTAGCAAATCGGAGAAGCAATGAGAGTAAATAAGGAAAATCGTTACCATACATAAGAAAATATGTTAACAGGAATGAATAATTATGCTTGAAGTGTTAATTGAGGGGAGGGGGGGTTTACCACAACAATCTACATTAATTCCCATATTGCTGATAACCCTAATGTATATTAGTGACCTAGTAACACATTAAACTCCTGCATAGCCTTGTTTATAGTTGATGTTAAAATAATGAGAACAGAAACTGAAGAGGTTAATCGAAGGTTGGTGAAAAAACATAATTAAGGTTCCTTAAATTATAATTAAAAAAGTAAAAGAGTTTGTAACAACATACATATAAAGGTTGAAATTAAGAAACGAATAAAAAAGACAGAAAACACAGAATTAATTTAGGCAAAAACAATTAGAAATAAATAAAAAAAGGACGTAGAATATAACCAAAAAAGAGAAGAAAATCAAGTAAAGTTAAATATTAGCGTTAATGTCTTGGTAATCTTTCCTAGTATATTCTCTACACCAGCCGATTGACTCCTAAACATCTATTTACTACTAAGCGAAAAGGGCAACAGATGTAAGAAGACTTGACTAGACATCTCGCCATGACAAGGATTTGAATCCTGGTCCCTTCGGATGTAAGCCGATCGCTTTACCAGTGAGCGTTCCTTTCAAGGAATGGGTGGAGGTGCCTTGATGTACTTAATTAAAGGGCTCTGGATTAACCTTCATCTCTCCCATTCCCCAGACTCCAAAAAAAAAATACCCAGTATCCCAAGCCTATTCTGAAATATGTCTTCTTACTTGTCCTCTAACCTCTCCGCTGTCGATTATGAGCAATGTAACTACGGCTATGCTCGCATAGGTGAGAATGACCTTCAGAAACATGGACAAAAAGACCTTGTTCAATGCACGTATGTGTAATCGGTTATCGAGTAAGCAACGCCACTGTGGAACTCCCTGACTCAATAAATAAAAAAATATACTAGAGGACTCCCAGTAGGGTGCCTCTCTACTGGCTGAGAATATGACCTACAGTATTAAAGAACAAGAGAAGAAATGTTCACAATATAGAAAATACTGCTTGGTGTGGACAGGAACGACAAAAGAAAAGCCAGAAATAAATATATTTTCCTGAATATGGATACGTTGCTTGCATGTTAGGGAAATGGACATCCTAAGATATGGACTGTAATTAAGCTACTTAGCTTATTGATGAATCCACGAAGTCACAGCCTTCCCCGACATCGTTATAGAGGATTCATGGTCTCATCCCCTTGGGCTGTTAAATAAAATGTAAATATGTGCGAGTTATATATTATTGCCCCAAAGGTTGCGTATGACCATATCGTCAGTCATTGAATGGAGTGAACGGCGGTTTACTCACGGTGTTTAGGCGGATCGCCCTCGTCTCACCGGGTGAATGATAAATCTGCCTAGAACAAAAAATGTATTCCTAACTGCACAGCTGGTTAACATCTATGTCTGAGCAGACTTACCTGAGTATTTGTATCGGACCCATAATTCACACCCGGAGAACGCTGTCTTGATTGAAGTACGTAGCTGAAGAGTCTCCGCCTTGTTAGACGAAGTACACTCACGATTGTCTCTCTACGTTCGACAATTCTTAGTCTTTTTGCAGTAGTAAGAAACTGCGCACACTTCTGAATATACCGCGATTTTATGATTAATTATCACTAAAGGCGCTGGAACAGAGTTTTTATCTGATTTCCCGGCGTTAGTGGAGATTGAATAGGAGATCGAAGACGCAAGACGAATGTCCCTTTGTTAGGTCAAATCACTGTGCTGTAAGCCCCGTTCCCTTTTGTTGGCTAGTTCAATCTCAGCCCCGCTCCTCCGCTCCTCTCCGGTTTCCCGGTTTTGCTGACCTAAGCTCAATTCAACACTTGCTAAACACGGCAACAATTTGCAGTTCAAATGCTTGTGTTCTCTAAATATTTCGATCACTGATAGTTTATGATTGTTTTGTCAAGTGTAGAAATTGATACAGCAGTTTTCTTTAACTTTCCTGCTACGGCAAAGAGTCCCATTTATATCAAATGTCTATTGCTCATTAATTCACTCGTTGCTACACTGGTCAGTCAGACGTGACGTACTGGCTTCCTGGGTCCGTTCATATGTTATGACTTAAGTTGTTGACCAAGAAGCCAGACGCAGTCTGGCTCTTTCTAAGGGCAGAAAGGGCTGGGCCCTTGAAAAGGGCAGAAAGGGCTGATACCCCTCTCTCTTGGAGAATTTTCTCAACATTGCATGATAAAAAAAAAATGTTCCGCGAGGAGCTAAAATATACATACACAGTTGGGAATTACTACACCATGTTGTCAACATAAGAAAAGTACATAAGTAGATGAACCTGCACATAGGCAAAGTAGAATGTGACTCCATAGAGAGGTTCAAAAATAGAACTGAGAGGGCTATTTTATGTCAGTTGCTAGAAAGATAAGAAGTGGGACGTAGCTAGAGCTCAACTTCGAATAAATCCGGCTACAAAAGCTTGCTGCTGACAGTAATGAGAATGAGCCACAGGGAAATATTTTATTATGAGAGCGTTACGCTGCCTGCAAAGCTCTTTCAAATCAATGACTTGATAAAACCCTTCGCAATAAAGTTTGTGCTCCGATGTCTTTTCTATATTTCCTGAATATTTAAAGAGGTAATTATACTGATCTCATACACGGCACAACTCGCCAAAATTTTAATAAAATTATAATACACCAGAGTTGCTTAATATTTTTTTTTCTATTCAGCAACTTTCAGACTCTGAACTTTGGGGAAGCCGCGACCTCAAAGTTTATATACATTTTGGTATACTTTCGTAAAGTGAAAGTTACTTTGAGAGCCATTTAAAAGTTAGAAGAATGTTTTTGCTCTCTGAATTTGGGTTGGGGAGGGACGTAAGGAGAGAGAGAGAGAGAGAGAAAGAAAGAAAGAAAGAGAACACGAGAGAGAGAGAGAGAGAGCACGTGTATGTGTGCGTGTGTGTGTGTGTGTGTGTGTGTGTGTAAACCTCTCAATTATTTCCAGCGTACCACACGAGTGTTCTGGGCTCGCTGTACAATAAGTAATTCAGTGATCTACTTCACCATTCCATGCCAGTGCAAATGACTGCACTCTGACCTATGTAAGACAGGAAATGTCAGCTGCTCTCGGGCACATCACCAGATTGCAACTACAGTATATCAGTCTGGAGAAAACGATGATAGGTTACATTTATTTATGCGAAAACGGAGATGATGATCTCTAGACAGCATGATGATGCTACTTTTGTGGTGGTAAGAATAAATGGAAGAATATTGCAGTTCAACGAATATAATGACTTTGGAGAATCATGTACTAAATCTTGAAAGGAAATGGCCAAGAAGCTTACAGCTACAGAGCGCAAATCGTACCTGCATCCATGCAGAGGCTGCAACATTCTGAGACATTCACTCTCATTTTGAATTAGTATCTCTTCTCGGATTGCCAATCCGTGTCTCATCTACGACTTCTGTTCAAGACAGAGGACAGTACATTTGGCCAGTCTTCTCTCTGGACCCAACTTGGTTTTATCTATAATTTCAGTAGAGTATTAAATACCGAAGTGAAATGTGTGGCCACATTGTCATTTACTAGGTCAGTGTTACAAAGAACCTTGAGACGATTTTTATACCACATACACTCCAGAGTGAAGTCGAAAAAAATAGTTCAATAAATGATTACATCAAAGCAAATTGAGAAAAAGAACAAAATTATCATGCTGGAGTAGAAGAGAAGGGTGCTGGTACCTACCATGGGTCATGAAGACCATATCTGTTATACTTAGTGAGAAAGAACAGATGACTCGAATTAGTAATGGGAATGAAAAACACGCGACGCCGAAGAATTATGACTGACAGAAGACTAAGAATTAAGAATTTTGATTGGATCTATATCAGACACCACTGGGCCACAGTTACGTCTTAAATAATATTAGAAATTTCGTTTATTAAAATTACGTCGAATGGATAATATGCACAAAACAGTATTGAGATACAATCTCAAAAAAATGCAAGTATGTACTTTATTAAAACCGAATAAATTGATCATTGTTAGTTTACAGTCTCATAACAGTCCATCTTGGCCAGTGCAAATTCTGAATGCAGTCACAAGATTTCAGATACCTTATCGTTAACAACAAAACGATTTTGGAGGAATAAGTTTTTGTAAAGGATTCAGTTTGTAAGGTGGAAACACGTTTAATAATTCTAATACACCTCTGTATTATAATAGCATCAGGTACACTTACTATAACAGCACTTCCCTCCCACTGTTAGAGTAAAGAAGCCATCATTGTGAGTAGTTTTAGTCTGATGGTCGTGTGTGTGTGTTCCTGAGCAATGAGAAATCTGTCGGAGATGAGTGTTGAACACGATTAGGTACAACTGTCAAGTAGGTAAAACACGTATGTACTGTCCAAGATATCAGGGAAACGTTTCTCCATGAGTGATGAAACGATGATTAGTGCATACGTGTTTTAAACGGAGTATGATTAGTTTCTTAGGATGGTAGTTAGACATGCTGATATATAAAGCTGTAGAATAATGGTATGCGTATGACCAAGAACTCATTTAAAATTAAGTCCTTAATAAAAAAAAATTCTTATAGGTTTAAAGATATATTTTTTTAATTTATGTTAATGTAAAAATTAATAATTTTGTACCAAAGGAACCTTAGAAAATTTACCTAACCTTATTATAACAAGCGCAGCACGGGTGTATATTAACATGCCCGATCAAATATTGGACGCATTTAACTTAGTTAGAAAGAATGCTGCAGTTTCTAGACACTTTCCCTCCCTCTATCCTTTCATCCAATCGTGCTATGTTGGTACTTCTAAACTCCTGTTTGGGGACCATAAAATTGACTCATGTGAAGGGGTGCAGCAGGGAGACTTTCTCGCTTCTTTTATATTCCGTCTGGTTATCAAGGACGTCACAAACACTGTTCAGTGAGCTCAATATCTGGTTCTCGGATGATGGTACCCTGGCTGGCACTAGAATCTCTCTCCTAGAGAACATCAGGAAAATAAAAGACATGGGAGAGAGCCGGGGCCTATCTGTAAACCCCTACAAATGCAAAATAGTTTCTACCAACTGACAGATGATTGAGGATATTAGTGCTAATTTGTCAGGAGCACGAGCGATTGATCCAGCTAATAGTACTCTCCATTTTGCTTCTCTTGGGTCCAATGCTATTGATCTGATGCTAGAAAAAAAATCTCAGACCTCAGGATGATGGAAGGCAGGATGAAAGATACTGATACACAGGATGCCTTCTACCTACTCATCAGGTGCCTGTCCCCAGCTTTCAACAGAGGTGTTCCGTAGCTCGATTGGTAGCACACTCAGCTCACACACTGTGTGTCCTGTGTGTTAGTGTGACTTTGTAAATGGACCAAGTCGGACCGAAACGTCGTCGTAAGCTCCTCTCTTTTTATATGTGCGGGTTGTGTGTGTAATGTTTCGTGGTTCGATCCTCAGTACGGG
>WNWK01002346.1:0-27500 GCA_009830355.1 Cherax destructor | reverse complement strand
CTTAATGCTAAAGTGGGTAAAAATATTGTGGAGGGAGTAGTAGGTAAATTTGGGGTGCCAGGGGTAAATGTACATGGGGAACCGTTAATTGAGCTATGTGTAGAAAGAGGTTTGGTAATAAGTAATACATATTTTATGAAAGAGAGGATAAAAGGTTGATGGGTAGGCTTCAGGATGTACATGTTTATAGAGGGGCAACGGAGATATCGGATCATTATTTAGTTGTAGCTACAGTTAGAGTAAAAGGTAGATGGGACAAAAAGAAAATGGCAATAGCAAGTAAGAGAGAGGTAAAAGTGTATAAACTAAGGGAGGAGGAAGTTAGGGTGAGATATAAGCAATTATTGGCAGAAAGGTGGGCTAGTGCAAGTATGAGTAGTGGGGGGGGGGGTTAAAGAGAGTTGGGATAGTTCTAAAAATGCAGTATTGGAATGTGGGGCAGAAGTTTGTGGCTATAGGAGGGTGGGTGCAGGAGGAAACAGGAGTGACTGGTGGAATGAAGAAGTAAAATGTGTGATAAAAGAGAAAAAGGTAGCTTATGAGAGGTTTTTACAAAATAGATGTGTTAATAGAAGAGCAGAGTATATGGAGAGTAAAATAAAGGTGAAGAGAGTGGTGAGAGAGTACAAAAGGAGAACAGATGAAAGAGTGGGAGAGGCTCTGTCAAGAAATTTTCCTGAAAACAAGAATTTTTTTTTGAGTGAGATAAACAAGTTAAGAAAGCCTAGGGAACGAATGGATTTGTCAGTTAAAAACAGAGTAGGGGAGTTAGTAGATGGGGAGCTGGAGGTATTGGGTAGATGGCGGGAATATTTTGAGGAACTTTTAAATGTCGATGAAAAAAGGGAGGCGGTAATTTCATGCACTGGCCAGGGAGGTATAACATCGTTTTGGAGTGAAGAAGAGCAGGATGTAAGTGTGGGGGAGTTGCGTGAGGCATTACGTAGAATGAAAGGGGGTAAAGCAGCTGGAAATGACGGGATCATGACAGAAATGTTAAAAGCAGGAGGGGATATAGTGCTGGAGTGGTTGGTATTTTTGTTTAATAAATGTATGAAAGAGGGGAAGGTACCTAGGGATTGGCAGAGAGCATGTATAGTTCCTTTATATAAAGGGAAGGAGGATAAAAGAGATTGTAAGAATTATAGGGGAATAAGTTTTCTGAGTATACCAGGTAAAGTGTACGGTAGGGTTATTATTGAAAGAATTAGAGGTAAGACAGAGTGTAGGACTGCAGTTGAGCAAGGAGGCTTTAGGGTGGGTAGGGGATGTGTAGATCAAGTGTTTACATTGAAGCATATATGTGAACAGTATTTAGATAAAGGATGGGAAGTTTTCATTGCATTTATGGATTTAGAAAAGGCATATGATAGAGTGGATAGGGGAGCAATGTGGCAAATGTTGCAAGTGAATGGAATAGGTAGTAAGTTACTGAATGCTGTAAAGAGTTTTTATGAGGATAGTGAGGCTCAGGTTAGGGTATGTAGGAGAGAGAGAGATTATTTCCTGATAAAAGTAGGTCTTAGACAGGGATGTGTAATGTCACCATGGTTGTTTAATATATATTTATAGATGGGGTTGTAAAAGAAGTAAATGCTAGGGTGTTGGGGAGAGGGGTGAGATTAAATTATGGGGAATTAAATGCAAAATGGGAGTTGACACAGTTACTTTTTGCTGATGATACTGTGCTCTGGGAGATTCTAAAGAAAAGTTGCAAAGGTTAGTGGACGAGTTTGGGAGGGTGTGTAATGGTAGAAAGTTGAAAGTGAACATAGATAAGAGTAAAGTGATGAGGGTATCAAACGATTTAAATAAAGAAAAATTAGATATCACATTGGAGAGAGGGATTATGGAAGAGGTGAATGTTTTCAGATATTTGGGAGTTGACTTGTCAGCGGATGGGTTTATGAAGGATAAGGTTAACTCATAGAATTGATGAAGGGAAAAAGGTGAGTGGTGCGTTGAGGTATCTGTGGAGACAAAAAACGTTATCCATGGAGGCAAAGAAGGGAATGTACGAAAGTATAGTTGTACCAACACACTTATATGGGTGTGAAGCATGGGTTGCAAATGCTGCACTGAGGAGGCGGCTGGAGGAAGTGAAGATGTCCTGTCTAAGGGCAATGTGTGGTGTAAATATTATTCAGAAAATTCGGAGTGTGGAAATTAGGAGGAGGTGTGGAGTTATTAAAAGTATTTATCAGAGGGCTGAAGAGGGGTTGTTGTGGTGGTTTGGTCATTTAGAGAGAATGGATCAAAGTAGAATGACTTGGAGAGCGTATAAATCTGTAGGGGAAGGAAGGCGGGGTAGGGGTCGTCCTCGAAAAGGTTGGAGGGAGGGGGTAAAGGAGGTTTTGTGGACGAGGGGCTTGGACTTCCAGCAAGCATGTGTGAGCGTGTTAGATAGGAGTGAATGGAGACGAATAGTTTTTTGGGACCTGACGAGCTGTTGGAGTGTGAGCAGGGTAATATTTTGTGAAGTTATTCAGGGAAATCAGTGAAAGTTCTCTCAGAGGTAAGGTAGCGTGTGTCGATATTGGTTCATCCCACTCACTAGCGGACTGAACTATGTCCATCCCTCACAAAAATACAAGACTGAATCAAGTCCTGTCTTACCGCAGTTGATTGCACGTCATATTTGGTTAGTCTATGCAATTACAGCTAGTGTTCTACCTCGCAAGTTATATTCTTGAATACATATGACAAACATTTTTAAGCAACATCCATTAACATGGAGAACTTCAAGTTACAAATTCCTAATGGATGAAGTGTTTTATGGAAAGATATTTAGGTCATCCATCGAACATTTTTGTGTCAATTTCTTGTTCGACCAATGTTAGCTAATTTATTTTCCCTGGTATTTTATGCAAGCCAACCTACAAGAATGATCTGCTGTATCTTTTTATCCACCAGAACTAATTGAATAGTTATAAGATTTTGTAAGAGCTCGCAGAATTTCTAGTCCGCAGTTCCTCGAGGAAGAGTGCACATACATATTCATACAGGTCGCTACACTTCCCCCTAAACTTCATACGTGAGCGTAGGAAACAAGCAACACACATTCTAATCAAGACTAACACCATGCCAGCTGAAGGACAGCCTCCCAATTATATATTTTACCGGTCAGCAACGTAGCAACTAACGTTTCCAACATGACCAAAAAAAAAACTTGTTAAAATAGCCACCAACTCTTCAACTACCATATATATATATATATATATATATATATATATATATATATATATATATATATATATATATATATATCAATAACAACACTGCACTATCCAGGGTTCGAACCCATATTGTATTGGCCGTCATTGTGAGCGAGAACCACATGACGCCTTAAACCACAGGACTACCCAATCCTACAAGAACCCAGCGACGCTAGGTGTGTCACTCTTGGTCCGAGGACATACGGTAGTGTGAGAGCTTTCAAGCTAATTTCATTCTCATCCCTGTTTGGTTCTTGTAGGATTGTGGATCTCGCTCACAATGACGGGCCAGTACAACATGGGTTCGAACCCTGGCTAGTGCAGTGTTATTGATCAATACCACTCGCTTTTGGCATGTATATCTCATTAATAACTATATCTTGTCTACCATGTATCATTGTACCATGTCTCAATAAAGTATTATTATTATTATTATTATTATTATTATTATTATTATTATTATTATTATTATTATTATTATTATTATTATTATTATTATTATTATTATTATTATTATTATTATAATCATTTGCCAAACTTCAACCAGCTGGGATTAGATCCTGCGACACATTCTCCCGCCTCAAGAGACAGAACAATTTTACATCACCTTAACCACTTAACCAGTGATCCGAGGACACTCGCTGGTCAAGGCAATGTGTACATTTTTCTGTCTCTTGAGGCGGGAGAATGTGTCGCAGGATCTAATTCCGGCTGGCCGAAGTTTGGTAAATGATTCAATACCACTTATTTCGTGGTTTCATTACTATATAAAATGCTTTTGGAGGCTGGTATTCAAACGGGAGGTGTTTGAAATTAGCCTTGAACTTACCACTACCACGAGTGTCCTCGGATCATGAACAATACCTAGCACTGCTGGGTATATGATCTTTGTATCTTTGTATCCACTATTGCTCTGCTGTTCTCATATTCTTTTCCTGGTCTACTATTTAATGGAGGGTTGTACATCACTGCTGTCACCACTGTTTATTCCTCTCATCTCAAAACTCCTCAATTTCTGATTAGCAGCTCAACTCCTCCACCTCTCCACCCCGGGATGATCACTTCTGTTTTCATGTCTGTGAGCTCTGTCTCTGTGAATGCTATAATACCAAGAGATACCTCCAATATTCGCCTGTGCCATTCTTCACTTTTATTATTATTTCATCTGCATTGGAGTACCATACAATCACTTTCCCTAATGTTACTGTGTTCTGGTTTCCGGGTTCCCGATTTCTTGGTCCTTGCTCATGGGTCAGAGGGGTGGGTAGTGAGAGTTGGGATAAGGGAAGGGGTAGGTGGAGGAAAGTTACTTGCGCTGGAAGGGGTCAGAATCGTGAGTTTAAAACGGAATAGATGGAGAGATTGGGGGTGTAGAAAAATTAGATTAGGGGCTGAGGTGAGGGACAGATGTGAGGTGAGAACTGTCAGTGGGGGAGGTGGGTAAAATGTGGCTTGTGATGTAAATGACTGGGTCACCACCCGGACCGGGACTGCACCGGCGAACCTACTATTTACGGTTTAGAAAACCAACAAATTGAAGAATGAGACATTTGTGCAACGTTTGGGAATTTTTATTGAGGACACGTTTCGCCAGTCAGTGACTTCATCAGTCCATTACAGAGGAAAACAGTGGAAGATTAGGTGTTTTAGATAATCAGTCCCTCAGCCAGGAGCTTGTGTGTGTGTGTGTGTGTGTGTGTGTGTGTGTGTGTGTGTGTAGAACACGCGCACGCATGCACGCGCATTAATCTAGTTCACTCAGTAATTTAAAGATTAAAGTATTATTCACGTGAGTGTAGAGGTGAATTGCGGCTCTGGCGAATGTGCATTCGATAGACCTTAAATCTAACAAAATAACTAATCTCTCAATGAACATATTTCTATTGAATCCCGAAATGAATATACATCTTTCTCATCAATACTGAGCTGAATGACGCTCAGGGCTTTCTGTTTTAAATGAATGAAAAACTGTAAAAGAATTTTAACTTTGAGGAACAAATATATATTAATAAATAAAATTTCATATTTTACAGTGAAAAACGTCCGAAGTTGGCAACTAGATAATGTTACTATATCTGCAACATTCATTTATGCATTAAAAATAGTCAGGCGTTGTTTAGTGCCGTTGCATATCACTTAGAGAGTTTCCTCCTCCCCTCCTCCCCCTCCCCTGAGTTCTAATTCTCTCTCTCTCTCTCTCTCTCTCTCTCTCTCTCTCTCTCTCTCTCTCTCTCTCTCTCTACACAGAGTTTGACAAGGTTAGTTAAGGGTTCCTAACTTTATTTACAAGCTAAGAGTTGCTACCTACATCGGCTCATGTTATGAGACATGCAAGTAGGGAACAGGCTAAAGATGGAGCCATCTATGGGCCATCAGTTTCATTTGATCAACTGACTTTATTTCCTTGATATCATTATGTATGAACATGATGTGACTTTCTGGAGAAGGGTACAGTCAGAGTGAAGTTGCTGCTTGCTGCCCGTCTTGTTGTGTAGAAGTTCATTTCTCGCTGCTCTCGGAGTGGAGCCAAGTGTGGTACTTTGACACTGTTAACCTTGTACATAACAGTAAGGCCACCCGGTGCAGATGAGATGGGGGTCCAGGCAGTCCAAAAAACTGGAGCATTCTCAAGGTGTGAGCGTACTTGTGCCACGTACAGAATATTGAAACCCTTGTCGTCGAACAAATGCGAAATACGTCGAAGTGCTGTAAGCTTCTTGGCCGTCTTGTTTACAAGATTTACAACGTGGTTCTTCATGGTCAGCATGGAGTCAAATTTCACCCAAAGGATATCAACTTCGTCCCCGGGTACCAACACTCTCCCATTTATGCTTACTACTGCTCCGGCATTACCATCTTGGTGCCTAGAGACCATCATCATGTGTGTTTTTCAGGAGCAAAAGTTATCTGCCATCGGTTTCCCCAGGCTGATATAACTTAGAGTATCAGCTTAGAGCAGCTGGCATTTCCTCTCTTGGATAAGTAAATGTCAGAGTACAGTCATCCGTATATGCATGGGATTCAGGATTGAGAGGAAGAAAGTCACTGAAGTAGACATTCCATAACAATGGCCCAAGAACGCTTCCCTTTGGAATACTTGCCTCAATAGGAAGTCTTGGTGACTCTGTCCCATTGAGAACTACACATAGAAATCTACATTGAAGGTAATCACTGAAGAGACATAGTGTAAAGCTTGCAATTCCCAGTGCTTGCAGTTTTGCCAAGAGGCCCTGTTGCATACTCGGTCGAAAGCACCAGCAATATCCAGTGCTACCACACTTTGGATTCATCCAGTGACTGATGCCACTTTGTGGAGAGGTTTAACAACAGATCAGCAGCAGAGTAACCTTTCCTGAAACCATATTGATGTTCAAAAAGTATTGAGTGGTAGTCAAAAAATTGTCATTTGTCTTGCGATTATTGTCTCAAGGATCTTGCCAGTAATTGACAGGAGTGACACTGGTCTGTAGTTGCTGATTTCATCTCTGCTCTTCCTTTTGTGAACAGCGACTACATTTGCTTCTTTCCACAGAGAAGGTCATTTACACTGTACTAGGCAGTGCTGAAAGATGCAAATTAGAGGTGCTGCTAGCTGGTCTGCACATCTTCTCAGCAATCTTGGGCTCAACTTATCTGGGCCCACAGCCTTTTCTTGGTCAAGCGATTTAAGAAGAAGATGCACCTCCTCCTGCTTTATTGTCATCGCTGACAGCTTTGACACAGTTCTTGCAGCTAGCTAAGGAGGGTCTCTTGCTGGATCAGGAACTTCCGTTTTGGCAGCAAAGTGTTCTTGACTACTAGTAGAGGTGGTCCCATCCTGTCTATTTAGAGGTGGATTAAGTTCATCAAGCAGATATCCTTGTCTGTCCTAGACCAGGGACCACCAGGTTTTGGAGCCCACTGTACCTGATGCTAGCTTTCTTTTTGTGTCCACCTCCCATTTAGAGATGGCCCACATTTGAACTTCACCCATATACCTACAGGCTTGCCTGTGCAAGTTCCTCTTATAGGTAGTGAGATGTCTCTTATACCTTCGCCAAGCCTTGTACTTAGCAGTAGCAGCCTCTCTACAACGAAAGCCGAACCAAGGCTGATCTGTAGGCTTCGTCACATACTGCCGGCGAGGGATGTGTTCTTGTTGTAGATTAAGGATGTGTCCAGTGAAGGCAGTCACTTGGTTGTCAACATCACCTTGAGAAGAGCATTCCAATCGGAGGTTGCGAGCTCAGAGCAAAGGGCTGGCCAGTTTCCTGTTTCCCACAGCCAGGTTGTACGTGTGGATTCCTCTCCTCGTTCTGTTGGGATCTGCAGTCTCTCTCTCTCTCTCTCTCTCTCTCTCTCTCTCTCTCTCTCTCTCTCTCTCTCTTCTTTTCTTTCTCTTCCAGCTCCGGCATTCACCTTGTAATACCTCTCTAATTCACTAATACTTCTCTTCCTCTAAGCTCGATACACCTGCCCTTTCAGAAGGACAGGTATATGATGCTGGTGAACGCCTCTTCATTAAAAAAACTAAAGATCCTTTCCCCTTCCTCGTATCACATCCCATTCCCACAGATGCTGCATGACCCATGTGAGTTGATCGCATACCCTTCAGCATGAAAATACAGCAATCATAATCTGTACACCTGCCCCACGAGACTCTCCTGCCACTAAATCCGATACGCAAGCTATCCTAAGCTATGGCTTGTCACAGGATAAATAGGAACTCCTTATATACCACATGGCAATTCATAAAATCAATATCTTATACAGTAGGGATTAATCGCCTGTGACCAATCATAGGATCAACAGTTACTCTTTATTCAACATTGATTTTGCCGCCTGTGGCCAGTCATAGGATCCCCTCACCACTGAATGGGGGTCTTCTTACCACTGAAATTCACATCAAATGATTCTTCATCATAACCAAACTAACTACAAAAGACTCAGCGCCTGGCGGCCAGCCGTGGTATTACATGGAGACGCTCAGTGTAATTTTGTCATCCAATGTAACTTTGACCATCAGTGTAAAATCACTCATTGTAATGCGGTCGGCTTAGAGTTTCCACGCAGTGACATGTTGTCACTCAGTAAGTGGTGGTCACTCAGCGTTACGATGCCACACATTGCAACGATGCCACACAGTGTAACGTTACCATACAGTGTAACGATGCCACACAGTGTAACGTTACCACACAGTGTAACGTTGCCACACAATGTAACGTTGCCACACAGTGTAACGTTGCCATACAGTGTAACGTTGCCACACAGTGTAACGTTGCCACACAGTGACGCTGTAACTTTGTTTTTAAGTGTCCCCTAGAGGGTACCTTTGAGATGTTAAGTGAATATTTTTTTTTCCTCAAATATTTCTTTATTATTTCGCTCATAACTTGAGAACGCCTAGTCCAATCGGCTTCAAATTTTCAGCACTTGTGTATGGTAAAGAGGACCAAATTCTGTGAACAATTGGCATGTTCACGTACCCTATGAACGAAATTGTTGAACCTATTCCCAGCATTCTAGAATGGTTAGGATAACTTCCACAACTCTTGTGTCGTTGTTTGAGACGTTGAAAGAAGGTGCCAAAAATACGACGACAGCGGAGACTGAATTTCATAAGTGTAGTACAACAGACTTGATCAATTTATGTATAAAAATTGACTGAAATTTTTATTTTCGTTAAACCACGTTAAATAATTTCTGGTTGACATCTTTCGAACGGCTTCAGTATTTAATAGGTGATTCGTCTTAGGACCAGGATAATAAGTTTCGTCTGCGTGATGGTAAATTTGCTAATTGTAGTAAAATAGTAAAAAACTTGGAATCGTTGGAATCTGTGATATAACTCTAGAATGACTCATTTGATCGGCTTCAAATTTTCACAACTGTTCTGTTTTCCTTAACACAAGACACATGCTGAAATTGGATAGCATAAGACCCAATTTGCCAGTTTTATTGAATGTATTGTGATATTATTTTTTTTATTCAACTAAAGAGTGCTTCTTCTGATTGGCTTCAAAATAGTATTAACGATGTCTTCTATAATAAGGATTATAATCCATAAGTTTGATTTGATCAGGTGCAAATTTGAACTTGAAATCGTTGCAGTCAGAACAATTACTGAAGAATGATTTTCTGATCGACTTCGAGGTTTTATCATTTTTGGGCTAATTAAAACACAGATTGTTACTCACTTTAAGCTGTGCAAATTTCAATTTTGTAAATACAATTTAGCAACGCGTTTCCATGTAGTAACTAGTGAATGCTTCTTCTGATCAGCTTCAAACCTAAATATTAGTGTATCATCATAGGAAGTATTTTTGCTCTAATTTTGAATTGTGTGGGTAGCAATTTGCCATTTTTTTTGCTAATTTTATTAAATTTGTTTATTTTATAATGTTTTTTGAGGACTGGAGAGAATTATAAGTAGAATGTAAATAAAAAAAAACGATAAAATAAAACTATGCGATTTTACTGTATTTTTAACTTATCGAGGAAAGACTTACTCGGCAACATTTTAGTCTGCTTACTCACAAATTTTTGTTTATTACTCGAGATCGCCTTATTCAATCGGCTTAAAAATTTCAACGTTCGTGTAATGTATCTTTAGCAAGATTCTTGTAACTATTTTCATGCGTGGGTGCCCCCATGCAAAATGCTACATTAGTCATTCCTAAATTTTTATATCCCTGTGATAGGTGGAGACAGACTAATTGATTTCATAACACTTAGAAGAAGGTTGGTGTATATAATGGAGTTTGCAGATGCCATTTTGCCACTTGTATTTTCGAAATGGTATAGTATTATTTTACCTTATTGCATTGTTTTGCCTTGATGTTGGTGAATGGGTCTTCATTCAAGAAGCTGGTCTCACCTTCCCATTGCTTGGATCCAATCTGAATGCTTCATAGTCTACAGGCTCCAAATGACTCCTATAAGTTTAGCGATTTTGTCTGATTACAATATAACACTGTGGCTGATGCACCGTGCGAAATGAATGGAACGTTTCGTGGGTTTAGGTTATATAGGCATAAATTTGGTTGGATTCTGTGCAGTAACTAGAAAATACATCTGGTCAACTTTAAACTCTTAGTGCTGATGTGTTTTCCTCAAGGGGAACAATCTCTGGATGTTGGTTTGTATAAGTCATCACGTATAAACTTTATTAATTAAATTGGTTTCTGTGAAACAATTGAAGAATTTCTCTTCTCATGAGAAATAAGTCAGTGTTTAACTTTATTTGGTTATCCTAGGTTAAATCAACTAAATGTTTGTGCCTATACCATCTGTGTGCGATCAAGACTATTGTCAAAAAGTTGAATATTATGTACACAAAGCATACATAAAACTTACTTTCTTTAAAGCTGGTGAATCTAAGAGAAAAAAAATGAAATAATGAAATGTTTTTCATGCTATAATTTCTGAGTGTCGCATCTGATTACCTTCAACACTTCCTTGCTGATTACTTGAAGGGCAACTTCTGAGCTGCTTTGTATTTTCCTTGTATATTTTAGGATATTCTCTTCGTCTCCTCTGAAAAATCTGAATTAGACTGGTCTGTGTATATCCTAATTTACCATTTTTATTGAATACATTTGGATATTAGTTTCCATACAATGATTGTGAAATCCTCTTCTGATTCCCTTCAGATTCTCAACGCTAATATTTAACTGAATTATGAACTTATGCCGCACTCTGCACTATTCCAGTCGCGTGTATTGAAGCACTGGGGACGGGAGTAGTGGAATACGGGAATATTTTTCGCCGGATCGTGCAGTGACTGAAATATATCTAGTTTTTTTTTTCCTTTTTTACCGGCCGGGGATCGAAACCAAGGCTGGTGTGACTCTCACTACTAGGCTATGACTGCTAGTATTAAGCAGAGCTGAAATTCAACAACTCTAGAGAGAACACTGATAATAACCAATTTTATCATTTTGCCTACTGAAAGCCCGACACCAGAACTCGGACTCTCAAAACCGCCACCAACATGGCAGACAGAACATTAAACCCAAGGCCAGTCCTTACCATAACACAGAAGCAGGCGACCGCAAGACCCCATGCTGAGGTTGCAACAGATTCAACATTACTGAAACATCACAAAACTTTCACAACAAAACCCTCGAACATATGAATGTAAAAAAACAATCCGTACAATGCCTTGTGATATGTATAGAGAAAATCATGCATACCTTATAGACTGGACATGTGCATAAGTCCCTAAGGAAAACCAAGTGGCTAGAAGACATTGATTTGAGTTAGGAGTCACACAGATCTTCGACACTGTAGAAGAGAATCAGGAGGCGTTCAGTATTGCAAACCATTGGCTAAATT
Source organism: Cherax destructor (assembly GCA_009830355.1). Taxonomy (NCBI): domain Eukaryota; kingdom Metazoa; phylum Arthropoda; class Malacostraca; order Decapoda; family Parastacidae; genus Cherax; species Cherax destructor. The sequence goes on along the minus strand of WNWK01002346.1, from coordinate 15,969 downwards.
CATCTTGCACTGACAAACCTAACAAGTGACTGACACACCTTCACATCCAATAGGTGGTGCCACTTCCACATGCGCCGAGTGCAGTAGGCAGGTATTCATAGCAGATGCATCACATTCAGCTGTCTGTTATGTGGCATTTATCCAATATTAGGAGTACACCATACTAAACCGCTGTCCTGCGTGACAGCTAAACCAGCCACAAGCAGGGTTAGTCATAACCTTCAATAAATAATTGTCCATACTATTATACATTGACTATCTAGGTGGTGCGGCCATCTGATATGCCAAAGGCTTGGAGAGCTGGGGAACGTTACCTAGCTTTAAGAAACACCTCAGATCACTGGACCCTCTCGTACCCTGTCTGTTTACACCGTAACAGATCTGTCTTTCTGCGTTGTTTGGTTGTTACATCGCTGTTACAGTCAACTTACAGCCATGAATGTTCTTAGTTTCTCTCTCTCTCTCTCACACAAAATGCTATTCACTGTTAGGTTTAACTTACCCATGAACTCTTTGCATAGTGAATACAAAGTATATATGTTCTTGTGTTGAGAATAATGATTAAACCAAAACTATTTTACTGTGTATATGATATTCCTCATTTTTTATTTCTCTTTGCGCTCAAAGCTGGTTCATTGCACTGCTGGGTACGGCAGGATCTTTGAAAAAAGTTCTTGGGTTCGTGATAATTTAGTTCATATATATGACTAGGTAAAGCCCATTTGCAGGGCGAAACATCGTCTACAATGAAGGTTTTCTCTACATCAAGAGTCTTCTATTCTTGCTAGCAATGCCTGTCTCATCACACAGGTGTGAGTTCCAGGCAGTTGTTCACATGAGGAGTACTTAAAGAGAGTGTGTGTGTGTGTGGGTGTGTGTGGGTGTGTGTGGGTGTGTGTGGGTGTTTTGTGCTACACCTTTTTAATAATTTGTTAATTTTGTTGATCATTTCTATTCATTATTATTATTCTATTTTTTATTATCCACATCCTTTGTGTTTCACCAAAAAACTACACTTAGGTAAGGAATCTTTGACGACGTTTCGGTCCGTTCTGGACAATTGACAAATTGTATTAGTGTTGGTAGAATACCGACAATATGTTGAGTAAAGGGACACAAGTGCATTTAATGTGATATTGTGGCAACGTTTCGCTCTCCTGGAGAGCAAAACGTTGCCACAATATCACTTGTGTTCTTTTATTAAACTGTCAAATTACAATTGAGGTAAGAAAGGTAGAGAAGGTCTGAAAAAAATACGATAGTGGCGAAGAAGGCAGTAATAGTAGTAGTAGCTGTAGTATTAGTAATAAAATAGTTATGGTAGTGACAGTAATAAGGTAATGGCCGTAGCAGTAGTAGTAATAGTAATGGAAGAAGTAGAAGTATTGAGTGTAGTAGTAGTAATAGAATTATTCCAGCCAAAGTACTGGCTTTTTAATTCTTGCCTCGGTGTTGTTATATCTATTTCATTATCATTGGCGTAATAACTATCTTCATTAACCATCATCAGAACGTTTATATTGCCAACATTCTAGTCCTCGTAACAGGCGTTCCGGGCTGGAAATCACCTGTTGCTCTGTGAGGAACCCTGATGTGTGAGACAGATGTTCAGGTACCACCTTCAATCACCAGCACCACGATCACCAACACTACATCCACCACCACCAACACAGCCGCTCTCACTACAGAAGCCGCCGCTTGAGCTCTTTATGATAGCTAGGGAGAGGAGGAGGCTGGAGATAGAGCAGTAAAGATTTAGGATGACAGAGAAATCTAAGTTGAGAACCACGGAAGCGACTTGGCACAGGATGGAAAGAGGGAGATTAAAGAAAGGAGGAGAAAAAGTAGAAGAGGGAAATGGAGAATAAGAAGGGAAGGACAAAGAGAACGGAAAGTAGGAGAAAAAGAAAAGGGAGAACTGGAAGAAATTAGGAAGGAACAAAATGAAGAAATTCATGATGAAGAAAAAGACAGATAAAAAAGAAAAGACGACGAGGAAGAGGAAGAGGGAGGAGGAAGAGGGTGAAGTAGGAGGGAGGTAGAGGAGGAGAAAAAGGAGAAAGCAGAGGAAGAAGTATATGAAGGCGAAGAAACTGGGAGGGGAAAGGAGGAGATCCAAGAAAGGGGGAAGAAATAAGAAAGAGGTAGAAAAGAGGGGAGAGGAAGGAAGGGAGATGGATTCTCCTGCCTTACTTGTGCTCCTGAACACCTTAATCCTCTTAATCCCGCAGCAACGAACATAAAAGTTGTTTCCATTAAGGCAGAGGATGTGTGGTGCTCGTAACCGGCGCTCTAAAGTGCTCACCACCCTGGGTGCTCACCACCCACGGTGCTCACCACCCTGGGTGCTCACCACCCACGGTGCTCACCACCCTGGGTGCTCACCACCCTGGGTGCTCACCACCCTGGGTGCTTACCACCCTGGGTGCTCACTACCCACGGTGCTCTACATTCTCAGTGTTCTTCATCCTGTCTAAAGGAGCGTGTCACTCTCCCTCCTGTAAATTCTTTCACCCAGAAATGTGGCACTCTTCGGTCCTCCAAAAACAGTGCTACAACACCAGCTGCTCTGCATACCATCTAAAAGGGACCAGGAGATACAGACCTCACGAGACAAACAATAGTAGTTACGACAACCCCACTCCAAGTGATTTTTTAGTGGCAGGAAACAAAAAAAAAAAAAAAGAAAATGGAAGGAAATAAAAATAGTCTACCACCTTGGAGCCTTGTAGGACTGGAGGCACAGCCAGTGGTCCCTCATGGCACCCCAGAACCACAACTACTGATGTCAATATCAAAATCTCGCCAACAAACGCTTTTATTTGTTAATATACAGGGCTTTAAGCCATCAATCAACAACAAAATACCTTTTATCAGTGGACTTCTAGAGGAGTCAAATGCAATGTTTACAGCCTTCACAGAGACCCACTCAAAATATCGCTTTGATAACGAAATATGGATAAATGGGTACAACCTTTTTAGATGTGACAGAAAGAACAGGCAACAAGGGGGGGTTGGCCTGTATGTCAGAGAGTCGCTCATCTGCACGGAGATGCTGAACACCACAAATGATGTAGTTGAAGTTCTGACAAAGATCGAGAAACAAAACCTAGTCATCGTTGTTGTATATAAGCCACCAGATGCAACCTCCCAACAGTTCATGGGACAGCTACTGAAAATTTATTACTGTCTGGAAAGCCTTCCAGCCCCATCCCCAAACATCTTACTGCTTGGTGATTTCATCCTAAGGCAGACAAAATAGAAGAATGTACCAAATGTTATTGCAGAAACAATCCCTGGAGGCAGCGCAGATGAAAAAAACAATCTCTGCGATAAACACACTCTAAGTCAGCTGATTGTGGAGCCAACAAGACTGGAAAACACACTTTACCTTATTTTCACAAATAATGAGAGCTTAGTAAGATACATAAAAATATAAAAAATAACTAATTCCGATCACAATATAATCGAAGTTCAGACTTAGATGCACAGGGGTCCTGATCAGCAAAATGCATGTAGGTGTGAAGGTGTCTTCACCAAATACAACTTCAACAATAAGAACATCAGCTGGGAAACATTGTTGGGAAGATATCTTAAATAAAATGGTTGCAAACCAATGCCTTGAAAGGATAAACTTCCTGGCAGCTGAAGTATGTTCAAGGCATATTTCCCTAAGAAAGAAGAGAAGAGGTAAACTGGAGAGAGAGAAAGACGCTCCCTCTACAGAAGACGACGAAGAATCACTGAGCTCCTCAAGAACGCTAGATTATCTCATACACGAAAGGAAGCGCTGACCAGGGAAGTGGAAAGTATCGACATTAAGTTAAAGGACTCTTACAGGACCCAGGAGAGACAGGAGGAACTAAAAGTGATTAGTGAAATTGAAAGAAATTCGAAATATTTCTTTTCACATGCCAAAAACAAGGCAAATACCACATCTCGTATCGGGCCCTTGCTTAGACACGATGGAACTTACACAGAGGACAAGAAATGAGTGAGATACTGAAATCCCAATTCGACTCCGTGTTTAGCGAGCCACTATTCAGTCTAAAGATCGACAATCCAAATAATTTTTTCATGATTGAGTCTCAAAACTCCATCAATGTATGCCAGTTTTCTGACATTACCCTAACTCCGATAGACTTTGAGAAAGCCATTGACAACATGCCCATGCACTCAGGCCCAGGCTCAGACTCGTGGAACTCTGTGTTCATTAAGAACTGCAAGAAACCCCTTTCACGTGCCCTAAGTATACTATGGAGAAGGAGCTTAGACATGGGTGAAATTCCACAGCCACTAAAAACAATGGATATAGCCCCACTCCATAAAGGTGGCAGCAAAGCATTAGCTAACAACTATAGACCAATAGCTCTAATGTCCCACATCATAAACATCTTTGAAAGAGTGCTAAGAAGCACGATTGCAAACCACTTGGATTCCCAACAGTTGCACAATCCAGGGCAACATTGGTTCAGGGCAGGTCGTTCCTGCCTCTCGCAACTACTGGATCACTATGATATGGTCTTGGATGCACTGGAAGAAAAACAGAATGCAGATGTAATATACACAGACTTTACAAAAGCCTTGACAAGTGCGATCATAGCGTAATAGCGCACAAAATACGTGCTAAAGGAATAACTGGCAAAGTGGGGAGATGGATCTTCAACTTATAACCAATCGAACACAGAGTAGTGGTCAACAGAGTTAAATCGGAAGCTGCCATAGTGAAAAGCTCTGTTCCACAAGGCACAGTACTTGCCCCCATCCTGTTCCTCATCCTCATATCAGACATAGACAGAGATGTAATCCACAGCACCGTGTTATCCTTTGTAGACGATGCTAGGATCTGCATGAGACTGTCATCTATTCAGGACATGGTTAACCACCAATAAGATAAGATATAAACCAAGTTTTTCATTGGGCAACGGAAAACAATATGATGTTCAATGAAGACAAATTTCAACTACAACGTTATGGAAAACTGGAGGAGATAACTAGAACTGAGTTTACTACAAACTCTGATCATAGAAAAGAGCGGAAAAATAATGTGAGGGATCTGGGAGTGGTAATGTCTGAGGATCTCACTTTCAAGGATCACAACAGTGCCACGATCACAACTGCAAAGAAAATGATAGGATGGATAAATAGAACGTTCGAAACAAGAAATGCCAAGCCATTGATGATCCTTTTCAAATCACTTGTTCTTTCTAGGCTGAAATGTTGCTGTTCATTAACATCTCCGTTCAAAGCAGGTGAAATTGCAGATCTAGAGAGTGTACAGAGAACATTTACTGCACATATAAGTTCCATCAAACACCTCAACTACTGGGAAAGCTTGGAAGCACTTGACTTGTACTCTCTGGAACGCAGACGAGAAAGATGCATCATTATCTACACTTGGAAAATCCTAGAAGGAATGGTCCCGAATCTGCACACATAAATCACTCCCTACGAAAGTAAAAGACTGGGCAGGCGGTGCAAAATACCCCCATGAAAAGTAGGGGCGCCACTGGTACACTAAGAGAAAACACCATAAGTGTCTGGGGCCCAAGGCTGTTCAACAGCCTCCCACCATAAGGGGAATTACCAATAGGCCTCTGGCTGCCTTCAAGAGGGAGCTAGACAGATAGTCGGTGCCGGATCAGCCAGGCTGCGGTTCGTACGTTGGACTACGTGTGGCCAGCAGTAACAGCCTGGTTGATCAGGCCTTGATCCACCTGGAGGCCTGGTCTTGGACCGGGCCGCGGAGGCGTTGATCCCCGGAATACCCTACAGGTAGACTCCAGGCAGGTATCCACGGTGCTTACCAACAGAGCTCACCACCTACGGTTTCACCACCCATGGTGCTCACCACCCTTATTGCTCAATATCCTCAATGGTCTCCATCTATTGTGCTCACGTTTCATAGTGCTTACCACCCACGTTACTCAAGGCCTTTTACATTATTCCAAGTGCTTCTTCAGGAGCAATGTAATGTTGCACTAGGCTGTGTGGTCAGTGCCATATCCTGTCTCCAAGAGTAAGTTACAGTGACACACACACACACACACACACACACACACACACACGCCCCCGGTGGCCTAGTGGGTAAAGCTCTTTCTTCACGCACGGAGGGGCCGGATTCAATTCCCGGTGGGGCAGAAACATTTCGAAGTGTTTCCTTACATACACATACACACACACATATATACAACAGGCCTAGTGTCTAATTGACATGTGCCTAGGACAAAATGGTAACTAACACACACACCGCGAAGTATGTGAGGAGCTCAACATAAGATTCAAAGAAGTGTTCACAGAGGAGACAGAAGGGCCTCCAGAAAGGCAGAGAGGTGGGGTACACCATCAAGTGTTGGACACAATACATACAACCGAGGAGGAAGTGAAGCTGCTGTTAAGCGAGCTAGATACGTCAAAGGCGATAGGGCCGGATAACATCTCTCCATGGGTCCTGAGAGAGGGAGCAGAGGAGCTTTGTGTACCCCTAACAACTATCTTCAACACATCTATCGAAACAGGACGACTACCGGAAGTATGGAAGACAGCAAATGTAGTCCCAATTTTAAAAAAAGACAGACACGAAGCATCAAACTACAGACAGTGTCACTGACGTGTATAGTATGCAAGGTCATGGAGAAAATTATCAGAAGAGTGGTGGAGCACCTAGAAAGGAATGAGCTTAACGACAGCCAGCACGGTTTCAGGGCCGGGAAATCCTGTCACAAACTTACTGGAGTTCTATGACGGGGTGACGGCAGTAAGACAAGAGAGAGAGGGGTGGGTAGATTGCATTTTCTTGGACTGTAAGAAGGCGTTTGACACAGTCCCACACAAAAGATTAGTGCAAAAGCAGGGATAACAGGGAAGGCACTGCAATGGATCAGGGAATACCTGTCAGGAAGACAGCAGCGAGTCATGGTACGTGGCGAGGTGTCAGAGTGGGCGCCTGTAACGAGCGGGGTGCCACAAGGATCAGTCCAAGAACCGGTGCTGTTTCTGGTATTTGTGAACGACATGACGGAAGGAATAGACTTCGAAGTGTCAGTTTGCAGATGATGTGAAGTTGATGACAAAAATTCAATCGGAAGAGGACCAGACAGAACTACAGAGGGATCTGGACAGGCTGCAGGCCTGGTCAAGTAACTGGTTCCTGGAGTTCATCCCCACCAAGTGCAAAGTCATGAAGATTTGGGAAGGGCAAAGAAGACCACAATCGGAGTACAGTCTAGGGAAGCCAGAGCCTACAAACCTCACTCAAGGAAAATGATCTTGGTGTGAGTATAACACCAGGCACATCTCCTGAGGCGCACATCAACCAAATAACTGCTGCAGCATACTGGCGCCTGGCAAACTTAAGAACAGCATTCCGACATCTAAATAAGGAGTCATTTAGGACCCTTTACACTGTGTACGTTAGGCCCTCATTGGAGTATGCAGCGCCAGTTTGGAACCCTCACCTAGCCAAGCATGTAAGGAAACTAGAGAAAGTGCAAAGGTTTGCAACAAGACTAGTCCCGGAACTCAGGGGTATGTCCTACGAGTAGAGGTTAAGGAAAATCGACTTGACGACACTGGAAGACAGGAGAGAGGTATAGACAAGGTGGACAGTGATAGGATTTTCCAGAGATGGGACACAGCAACAAGGGCTCACAGTTGGAAGTTGAAGACTCAGATGAATCACAAGGATGTTAGGAAGTATTTCTTCAGTCACAGAGTTGTCAGGAAATGGAATAGCTTGGGTAGTGATGTAGTGGAGGCAGGATCCATACATAGCTTTAAGACGAGGTATGATAAAGCTCACGGAGCGGGTAGAGTGGCCGGGTAGCGGCCAGTTGAAGAGGCGGGACCAGGAGCTGTGACTTGACCCCCGAACCACAACTAGGTGAGTACACCGGCTCCAGTAAGCACCAGGGTTGTCAAGTAGCACGAGAGGTGAAACAGGTAACATGACAAGACGTTCAAAAACTTATTAAATTAATGTCAATATATCTATTGCAAAGGCACAGCGAAATTTGTGGACAGCAGTTGCATGATCAAGTCGGTTTGTGTAGTGGTATAGAAACGTCTGAAGTGAGCATATGCGATATCAACCTAACAGCTAAGTACTATTAGGTTCCATAATGATCCTTGGGTTTAAGAAAGCATTTAAGCTATCTAATTATGTATAACTCAATTACTCGGTCATATAATGATCCTATCTAACTCTTAAAATAATCGGTGAATTCCTGTGAATGTTCCATACCGACTATGGTACACCAAAACTACAACAGCTGTATTGTACCGAGGCAATAGTGTATTGTATGTAGTGTTAAAATAATGTTACTCTACGTATTTCTTAACGATATGTAGATTTTAAATGTCATAGCTCACATCAGTGCTAATGAGAACTTTCATATAACTTTTAACAATATTAAAGATGACCTGTTTCTGGGATAAAATAAGTGTCTGACAGAGGACGTGAAGATCTGGGTACACTATTCAATTGTCACGGCCCTGACGTTTAGCGAAAAACCTGCGTTATTAAGATACAATGTTAAGTGTAGTACCATCGGAGCACTTGTATGTAGGCATGAACTGTATGTGCTTGAGGCAGAGATGCACATCAGTCACATTATAGCTCAGAACTAATGAAATAACTTACAATGTGCAACCCATTGTGCCCACTCATTTCAGCATACCACAGGGTACTTTAATACTATGGAATGTGTTCTGGCAGGGAGATGCTTGTTTAACAAAAGATCATCCAAAACCTACCGATTCGACTGGCATCATTGCATAACACGCTGTCTGAAGACCACCCAAAACAAAGGTGTGAGTGAGTGACTTTAATTAGGGTCCGGTTTATATAGACCTTAGCTCATGCTATACACTTACTGTCATGTTTTATATTCAAGACTCGATAATGTTTGCCTTGATGATGGAACTGTTATGGATGAAGACCTGAGCCTCATCCGTTTGGTGGATGATTCCAAGCTCTAATGTGGCTGAAAACCACGTTTAACTTCCGTACCATTTTGATTACTTGACTGTCATAAATAGAACTGATCACCCATAGTACATGCAGCTTTATATACACCTATAACATTGGCTGCTGCATAAATCTTACTTATTTTTTTTCCAAGTATTCAGGGCCACAAATATGCAAAACTCTCAACAACATTGTAAGGAAAACACACCTCTTACCCTTCACTGCATAGTTGGAATAATAGTGGCTATAAAACACACATCCTGTCAACCCTGTGGACCAGAACATTTAATAATGTACAAGGTAGACAGAAGATTTAAGTTTACAGTATATAGGAAGACCACTAATATGTGTCTGTATATCTGTTATCACTCAATTCATGAAGTGAAAGTTAATAAGAGTGGTTTCGTTACAATATTCTTGAAAGCTTTGCGTATTAGTACCCTTGAATTCTTGGACTATGAAATAAGTAAAAAAAAATTATACTACATCAAATTTACGATATACATACCAAGGACTTTAATGAGTAGGCCTTACTAGCAGATAAAATATACTACAGGACTGAACCCACAAAGTCAACTCCAGTTAGGAGAACGTTGCACGAATGTCTCGTTCTGTACTCTAGATATCATTAGGGAATACAAAGAGTAATGTTTTATTTCTGAATCCCACATGCTATTGCCTTGATACCTTTCAGTTCTCGTAATTTTAGGGTACCCTAATCAAACGTGGATTCCAATCCTGCTGACCTCGATCCTTGTATATATATATTAGTCATGCTGAATTGGTAAAACTTGCGATTTTGTCTTGCCGAATAAGGCAAGCGAAAATATCTTTATGCAATAATTTCGCAAAAATCATTCTGAACCTAACGAAAAAATATATTTCATTGTGATTATTTATTATTAAATTAAACTTATCTAAAATATATTTAGTTGGAGTAGGCTAAATTACATTGCTCTTGTTATAATAAGGTTAGGTAAGTTTTCTAAGGTTCTTTTGGTACAAAATTATTAATTTTTACATTAACAAAAATGAAAAAAATTAAATGTTTAAGATAAAATTTTAGAAAGGGACACTATATATATATATATATATATATATATATATATATATATATATATATATATATATATATATATATATATATATATATATATATATATATTTATATATATATATATATATAAATATATATATATATATATATATATATATATATATATATATATATATATATATATATATATATATGCTAGGAATTCGCAAGAGCAGGCGAAATATTCACAAACACTGATCTTCACGAGACTCGTCCTGAACGAAGAACCGTGCTACGACATACCTTGACAGCACGCGCAGTCTTAGGCAGGAGGCTTCATTCATCTGATGCATCGACACAACTAGAGATTTATAGTTGTGTCGATGCATGCAGGGGATGAGATGAAAAGCTGTAAGCCTTCCTGCCTGAAAGCTGGCTGCCTTGGAATAACGTCTAGCGAAAGCTGGATGCCAAGGTATTGGTCCAGTGTGGTACGGTCGGTAAAGCACTGCGTTCCTGTCACAAGGTTCGTAGGGTCGAGTCTCCGTCGGCCAGAGATCAGTGTTATAAAATATATATATATATATATATATATATATATATATATATATATATATATATATATGTCTGAGGTCAATGTGTGGTGTGAATATAATGCAGAGAATTCGGAGTTTGGAAATTAGGAGGAGGTGCGGGATTACCAAAACGATTGTCCAGAGAGCTGAGGAGGGGTTGTTGAGGTGGTTTGGACATGTAGAGAGAATGGAACGAGACAGAGTGACTTCGAGAGTGTATAAATCTGTAGTGGAGGGAAGGCGGGGTAGGGGTCGGCCTAGGAAAGGTTGGAGGGAGGGGGTAAAGGAAGTTTTGTGTGCGAGGGGCTTGGATTTCCAGCAAGCATGTGTGAGCGTATTTGATAGGAGTGAATGGAGGCATATGGTTTTAATACTTGACGTGCTGTTGGAGTGTGAGCAAAGTAACATTTATGAAGGGATTCAGGAAACCGGCAGGCCGGACTTGAGTTCTGGAGATGGGAAGTACAGTGCCGGCACTCTGAAGGAGGGTGTAAATGTTGCAGTTTTATAACTGTAGTGTAAAGCACCCTTCTGGCAAGACAGTGATGGAGTGAATGATGATGAAAGTTTTCTTTTCGGGCCACCCTACCTTGGTGGGAATCGGCCGATGTGTTAATAAAATAAAAAAATAATATATATATATATATATATATATATATATATATATATATATATATATATATATATATATATATATATATATATATATATAATGTTTGGCCTAAATGTACTCAGGCTATCAGTTCAGTTACTTTACGTATAATATCAAGTGATTTTGTAATGGTACTCGGTGGTACGGAGACCTCTTGGTGTGTTCCGGACGATAAATTACTTCGGCTCTAAGTTGCCACAAATCGCTTAGTACTCGATACCCGACTTCACAAGGCTTCCAGGGAAAGGATTAATTTGTGTATCACTAATGTCTGACAAGATATCGAACATGACTAGAATTTATCCATCTTGCCTGACAATGCAAACTAAAATTTTAGATTTTTTTAATATAACAAAATGTTTACTCAGTCATTTTTGACCTCGGTTACTCTAACATTACATAATTTAATCTAATTTTACATTAGTTTTCCTAATCGTGGTCTAGAACTAGAGTTTAAGAATAAGTGTGTAGAAATGCCACCAAACTAAGCCTGGTTCGTACCTACATACAATTTATTATATTCACGAAGACGTTAAATCAGAATTTTCAATCCTTGCCGCACTTACGTTAGCATCCTCACTTACCATAAATCTTTTACAAGTTTTAACTTTGCCGGTGCCTTAAATTCAGTCAAAAAGAAAAAAAGCTGTGCTAAGATATGCTCATTAACATTTTCTGTCCCTGTATTCCCTCATTTACTCATGTTACAACTCTGGCTTCAAAATTCACATAGAGAACACGAAATTTTCTCGTACGAAGGTGTTCAGCAGAGTAACCCCTCACCCTCCCTAGCCCCTTTCTGTTTTTTTCCGAGCTATCAAGGACGTTACTGAGGGATTGGGGACTGAAGTCACCAGCTTGTTCGTGAATGCCTGCACTCTGGCAGGCGCAAAAGTCTTACAGGGTATCAGAAAAATCAAAGCGCTTGGAGAAAATCTTGGCCTCTGCTTGAACCCCTTGAAATGCAGTTTCCTCCAGCTAATCTACCAAGGAGCATGTCATTGGCACCTTGCAAGGGGTTCAAGTCTTTTATTCCACTGGCAGTAATCTTCACGGTGCTTCACTTGAGTCTAACGCCATCAGTGAGATTAAAGGAAAAAAATATTGCTGACTTATAAAGGATGAAAATAGAGCTGGAAGCCTTAAGCACACGATACGTTTTTCTCCTCACTAGAGTCTCTTACCCAACAGTATAACTTGCTTTCTACGATGATACCAATCCTCTGAAGCCCCAAACAAAGCTAGTAAGAAACCCTCCTAAGGTCACTGTTAGAATAACTTTCAATTGTTTCTACAGACGAATCACAGTGGTTGCAAGCCTCACTTTCGGTCAGATTGGCAGACTGGACACTGGTATGATCTCATAGATTTCCTTGTCAGCCGTTTTAACTTCCTCATTCCAGTGAACTAGTGAAGACTAAGGACATAAGTAATGTAGAAAGCACGTTGAAAATAGTATATAATATCGACAAGTTGAAGAGTAAAACACATGTGCAATAGTTGGGTATCTTTATTGTGATTGAAACGAATATTTCCTTAGTCCTGACAACAAAATCAGCTGAAACTATACAAATAATCCATCATGGAAATGACTTCTGCAGTACTGTTTGATGAGGCAGGCTCCAGAAGCTTCTGGGGCTATGGAAAGATACAATAGGATCCCCACTGGTGCCGTTGATGCAGGTATTTCACAGAAGTGGTGTCTGTGAAATCTTTCAATTTAAACTTTATAACTCAGGGGTACAGTACTGGACTTGCTACATGCCAGGACCACGATTCGAGTCCTCGCCCATTCTTTTGTTTATTCACTGACAGCCATTAATTGTAACTATATATATATATATATATATATATATATATATATATATATATATATATATATATATATATATATATATATATATATATATATGTCGTGCCGATTAGGTAAAACCTGTGATTTTGGCTTAAATAACAACGCTCACCTTGCCATATAAGACAAGTGAAAATTTGTGTATGCAATAATTTCGCCAAAATCATTCTGAACATAACGAAAAAAAATACATATCATTGTGTTTGTTTATTATTAAATTAATGTTAACGTATCTAAAATATATTTAGTTGGGTTAAGCTAAATTAAATTGCGCTTGTTGTAATAAGGTTAGGTAGGTTTTCAAAGTTTCTCTTGGTACAAAATTATAAATTCTTACATTAACATTAATGAAAAAAATATATCTTTAAACGTATAAGAGAAAATTTTAAAAAGGACTTAATTTTAGATGAGTTCTTGCTAATTGACCAGTTTTACCTAATCGGCACGATATATATATATACATTTTATATATATATATATTTATATATATATATTTATATATATATATTTATATATATATATTTTTTTTTTTTTTTTAAGGATGGGGTCCCCCTCTAATATATATATATATATACACATAGAAAGATCGCAGTCAGCAGGACTCGATACTGCTACTTGAGACGGTCAAGATTCCCAGGCAGCGGTCTTATCCACTCACCCAGCTTGTGTGGCATTTGTGGTTGAGTGGATAAGACTGCTGACTGCGATCTTTCTCTGTATACACCCGCTTGTTTCTGGTTGTGACTGATATATATATATATATATATATATATATATATATATATATATATATATATATATATATATATATATATATATATATATATATATATACATTATTGTAACCTCGAACGAGTGGTATTTAATCAATAATACTGCGACTAGTCGAGGACTCGAACCCATGCTGTTTTGGACCACCACTCGTTCGTGGTTACAATATATACACTGCTTGTGGAAGCTAGTACACCAAACGGGGAGTAGAATGAAATTAGTAGGATTAAGTGGTCTTGTGGGTTAGAGAGTCATTTGAGTTTCGCTCACCATGAGGCGAGTCAAAACGACATGAGTTCCAGTCCTTGGCAGTGTTGTTATCAGCATAACTTTTGCGAAGATATAATACACGTACAGAATGCAGCTATTATGTCTAACCTTCTAATTAATAAACTAAAAGGAACGAATGCGCTCATTTGACAATACTTCATGTTGTTGCCTTCTAAAATATTCCGGAGACAAATTAATTAGAAGGTTACACATAATAGCTGCATTCTGTATGTGTATTATCTTCGATTGTAACGTAATCTAGTCTGTCACATGACTTGTTCTCCGCGATTAGAAGAAGCTTAGGGCTGGCTATTAAATCTTCTAGTTTCTTACATCCTAGTATCCAAGAGACGCTGGCGGAGTCAATCACGCTACTATCCTCTCAGAAAACTTCCACTCAGTTCTGCTGTTGCTACCTATGCAACTTTGCACAGCTCCTGATGTTGCACTGAGAAGTGTGAAAGTACTTGAGCTTAAAATTTCCATCCTCCGTGGCTTGCATATATATAGTATATATATATATATATATATATATATATATATATATATATATATATATATATATATATATACAGTGGACCCTCGGTTAACGAATACCCCGGAAATCGTGCAATTATGTAAGTATAATTTTGTAAGTTCTTGTGGAAGTGTAGTTTTGGGGGTCTGAAATAGACTAACCTACGTGACATTATTTCTTAAGGACGTAAATTCGTTCGGTAATGGCATATATATATATATATATATATATATAATATATATATAATATTGCAGTCTGCACAAGTTTTTATGCTGAAACTGCCAGAATGTGGTAGTTTTTTAGCTTTTGTCGCAGCTCCACATTTTACTCAATACCTATTGTCCCTGTGATGCCTGGTAACTAAGTCCATTGTTCGCTACACTCCTCTATACAACACAATACAAACACAATGTACTGAGATTTCAGCATATATATATTTTTTTATATTTATACGTGTATGTGCGTCTACATTTGTGTATGCAGGTATGCATCGATTCTTTTGCATATGAAAATATTGTTGCAGGTGTGCATGCAACTATGTGTACATAGCTGCATACCAACTGTGTGTGTACTCACCTATTTGTACTCACCTAATTGTGGTTGCAGGGGTCGAGACTCAGCTCCTGGCCCCGCCTCTTCGCTGTCCGCTACTGGGTCTCTCCTCCCCCTGCTCCATGAGCTTTATCATACCTTGCCTTAAAACTATGTATGGTTCCTGCCTCCACTATATCGTTCGCTAGACTATTCCACTTCCTGACTACTCTATGGCTGAAGAAGTTTTTTTTTTTTTTTTATTTTTTATTTTATTAGAAACACATATATACATAACAATCCAATAAATGCCCAAAAATAATCAGGCTCATATAAACAAAAACAAGCAAACAGAACAGGAATAAACACATCAGTCTATATATCCTATAATAAGAACCCGTGCCAAAAGCACAAACAAAAATTGTCCATCCTACTACCCAATCCTAGCTAAGTTTTTCTATACAATAACATAACACACTGTCAATGAAACTGAACATACATTGTCTCAAAAACACCACAAAATTTAACCGCTGGTTACATATTTTACTTCTTCCCTACCACAAAAACGCAGTACATAGGCATGAAATAAAATAAAACCTTAAACTTTCTGCCTATAAAACAGGTGTTACACAATAACACACAAAACAACTGACCCCGAAACAAGGGTCACACCACAACATCATCTTAAATAAGAAATACATTAACATCAAGCCATCACTACCGTAGACAACACTGTCTACAACACAACGTCACATTCCCACACCGGATAATAAGACCACACAAAACACATGTGTGTT